>JAQIXN010000411.1:0-39999 GCA_034698145.1 Proisotoma minuta
TTGCTAAATCTGGCGTCGGAATACAGTCCAGTATTTTGTTGATAATCTGTCAAAAAATTTTTGCTGAATGTAATAATACTATTTGCTGAGTTTTTATTTGAAACTTACCATTTCCAATTCAAGGGGGTCTATTTCCATCTTACAATCTTCCAAGTTTAATACTTCTTCTTCCATTTTTTCCAAGTTAATTTATATTTTTCTCAATTCTCCGTCTTTTTACTTGTTTAGTTGTTGTTTCGGCAAAAATTCTCTGCTGCTGCGCTTGACATCTGAGAATTTGACGTGACGTACGTAGTGTACCTAAGTCATAAGTACCTACATAATACCGGGATTCCCGCTCAATGTCATAAGAGATCAACAAATGACCGAAAAAAAACTTTCGACAATATCGACAAGGTCGTCGCAATCGCAGACAAGTTGTTATGCAACTAATAAATCTCGCAGCTTGGTCGCAGCCAAATGAACCCAAATTGCTCTCCATTAATTCACAATCAACGCCAATTTTTGTCTTGTAGTTCAATGCAATGGGTCGTGACCGAGCGAAAGAGAAAATCTGCGCCCGAAAAGAGGCGAGACTGGAGCGAAAAGAGGCCAAAACAGGACAAAGAGAACAAGATGAAACCAGACGGCGGCGAGATTTCGACAAGGGCCGCAAAGTTCGCCGAAGAGACAACTCGATGATAAATACGACAGGTCAATTGGAGGACAGCTTGCTAAACGCGGCCAACTTGGAAGCATCCGGAGACTGCTTTGAGCTGGGGACGAGCAAAAGAAACAATCGAGAAGACGCCGCTGGAAATGGTATTCAATAATAAGCGTTTTAATGCTTTGAGTCAAAGCCTTTGACGTTGTTTTTTTTACTTTTTGTAGCGTTTTTTGTTGAGCCTGTTGAAAGTCCGAGGAGTAATTTATTTGATTCTGGAAATCCAAATAGAACAGAATTCAAACCCAGTTGGAAGTTTGAACATGAGCCGAAAAGAGGGAGAAATTTGGACTCTAGCAGTGTCTCTGATGAGCTTTCGACAAGTGTCTGCGTCCCAACGTCGGTGGAGGATATGCGATTAGAAGATTATTTGCATTCAGATGAAATCTATTGCTTAAAAGAAATTCTGATTGAAATCCGATACATGGTATTTAATTAAGTTATTTTTAATTTTGTTAATTCAAGTATAACTTGAATTTTCAGGAAGGAATTTCAGTACCTGTTGCCGCAGTGGCTATGAAACGATATTCTTTACTCAAAAAGTTGTTAAAGGAAACGTGCTCTCGTCTTTGCCCAGAGGTATGCATATTCTATTAATGGTCCATCTCATTTTTTTAATTAAAACTCTGTAAAACAAAAACAAAAATTGTTTCATAACAGGGTAAACAATCTCTGACACCACTGGGTTGTGCAATAATAACAAACAATCGAGACAACTTTGAAATGATTGGATACCTATTGGAAAAAGACGAAAGTGCATGTGTCAAGGATAATTTTGGAAACACTCCATTGCTCAAAGCTGCCATTTGCAGTACTTGGAACGAGGGTCTCTTTTTGGAATTTTGGACACTTCTCAAAGATCGTAAAATTGTCCCAGATGTCCTGGGTATAAATGAAGCCGGAGTGTCTCTCGTTCACGCTCTAAGCTTTCGAGGCTGGACGGCTTCACTTAATTCCATTCTTGAATTTATCAGCTCAACTAATGGGCCCAAAGTTTTGCTTTCTTGCGTAAACGCTGCCATGAAGGATGGGACGACGCCGCTAATGCTCTCCGCTCACAAAGAAGAGTCTGTAGATACTTGCGCCCTTCTGCTTTTGAAAGGAGCAGAAGTTTTGGCTGAAGACAAGGCAGGATTCACAGCAATCTGTCGCAGTTTAAGCTTCAACCTTCCAACGATGTGCAAAATTAGTAAAAACTCAGAGGAGCAACTTCCAAAAATTTTTGAGCGTCTCATGATTCACTTGGATGATGACTTGGATTCTGATTGGAACTTTGAATACTATACCCTCAAAGCAATTAACATTGCTGCTACTCCTAGTTGGGATTATTACTATTGTGAACGTCTGCATAGACTTGGTCGTTTTGTTTTTCTATTTTGTCTACGATCCGTTGCTGGAGGGGCTACATTAATGCTCAAATCAAAAATTTTCTCAAAACTTTCCCTTGTAATATTTCGTTTAATCAAATGTTAAAAAAAACATTTTAAACAAACGTTTTGATATTTTACAGGCAGGAAAAAATCACATTGTTCAGTCTGATTTTGTTTATACAATTTGCCTGATAATTTTTGAAGTTTTGGTTTATGCCGAAGATTTAGTTCATATTTGGCCTAAATATGCGGATTCATTTGTTAAAGATGGAGCGGCCGATTTTTGTCTGAAAGTGTTGCAAAGGTATTTATCAATTATTTATATTAGTCAAATTAATAATTAATATTTATTAATAACAATTGATAGGTTTACATCTGTCGTAAATGATGACGAGGATGAAAATTCGTTTCTAGCGTCAAAATGTTATTGTTCAGATACTTGGACAGAATTTCCCGAATCCCTTGCCCATATTGAAAAATCTCTTCCACTTGAAACGTAACTTTTGCATTTATCACCACTCCAAGCATATTAATCCATTAACATTTTCGATATTATAGGAATGTAGCGCTGTGTGCACTGATGCCTTTGATTCAACTAATTGACACTGCTCAACTGGATCGGTGGTTTTCCAAAAACTTTTCAGTGTTAAGTAGTTGCTACAAAAATATAAAACAACTCTATCGATCTTTGCCTACTTTACTGTCTCCAGAACATGCTGAAAGAACAAATAAGAAAGCTGCAATTTTCCACGGTATGATGGCTCAAGAGCGTTGGCTTTCAATTTGTGGGGTAATTATTCAAGCATTTTTTTTTAGAATGTAGTAATCATTAATTACCATCACTTTCGTTAAAAATAGGATTCAGAACAATTTAAAGAAAAGGGGCCAAAAAACAAACGGGATAAATTCAATCGAGAAAACAATTCTGCTAAAAAAGAAGGAGAATTAACCAAAAATTTGAAAACTGTGCTCAAGCTTCCTCCAAATTTCCAACAAAACCAAGAAATTATTAAAGAAGTGACTAAAATAACAAAGAGGCGTTTGGAAGAAGAAGTCCCAAAACAAGAAACTTTCTGCATTCCTTCACTCCCCGTTAAATCCGCAACGGTGAATACAATTGAAGTCGAAGGGGAACTGATAAATTTAGCCAAAAAATCGCTCTCTTCCACATCCATTGACTCCAATGATCCTAAACACACGCCCAAATTTATTAAAGATAAAGTAAACTTGGGTTCCTTCTTTGAAAAGCCTCCTGTTTGGAAAAAAGAAATGCCAAATCTTGCCAAAGCCAAAACTTGCCAATCCCAAAGCAAAGAAATGCCTACGAAAAGGAAACCACTGTCAAGCCCACTACCAAACGAAAGTCACCCCTCTTCAAATAACGATAAGGCGACCGTGCTGGAATCAATTCTTGGTCTCCCACCTATCTTCGAATACGATTTGTCAACTGCAATAAGTTGTCTATCGGGAAGTTCAGATACAGAAGAGGCCCTGGCCCGTTTGGATATTTGTCCTCCTCAACTTATCCGAGTACTTGCCTCCAAACTGTTTTCTAACGAGGTAGTGACATCCGCTGCTGGCGAAAATATTATGGCTCAGTTGGAAGAGATAGGAAGTAAACTAAGTGCCAGAATGCTCTTAAAAAAGAAAAAGCAACAAGAAAGACAAAAAAGAGTACAAAAATCAGGAGTAAAACAAGAGTCTCCAGATAGTTCTTTCAGACTGCTTACTGCCGACGACGAAGCCGTGAAGCTGGAACTTCTCATGAAGGAAACGGATTTCGTTTATTTGTTTCGAAAAATTAGAAATTTATTACTGACTTGGACGCTGCCAGAAGGACAATCGATTTCTTGTCCCAGTTCAATCGAAATTTGGAAAAGGTCTTTTAAATAATAACTTCAATATTGTTATTGTTATTGTTCAAGTTACTAACATTTAGCAAAATTTAAAGGATTCGCGAAGATTGGATGACGCATTCATTTGAATTGATCTCCCCAGATCCTTTTATCATGGTACTACTACTAGTATTAGTATTTTATCTCAATTTAAATTTAAAAAAACAATGATTTATTTTCAGACCCCAAAACTAATTAGCGATTTTAACAACATTAACGTCT
This sequence comes from Proisotoma minuta, assembly GCA_034698145.1. Lineage (NCBI taxonomy): Eukaryota > Metazoa > Arthropoda > Collembola > Entomobryomorpha > Isotomidae > Proisotoma > Proisotoma minuta. Next base: position 4,191 of record JAQIXN010000411.1, read on the forward strand.
CGTTTCTACGTTTCAACTCACCACTCGAGCTTAAAGTTTTGGGACTCCGTCGAATTTATTCAAATAGCCGAAGAGAAATGGAGGATTTTCGTGCAAGAGCCAATTTTCTTTTCGACGTGTTAAGCAGAGAATATTATTTGACTATTTGTCGGCATTCCATCGCATTTGGAAATATGTCCTTGGATGCAAACCTTAACTTTTTTTCCTTGGACAAGAGGATGGACCCCTTTGCTTTCACGTTGAATCGTTGGGATCCAGAGACGCACATCAAAAAATATTTTTATAAACCATTTAGCGACGCTCCTGCTGCAGAACTTTTCCAAGACGTGCTCAAATCATTTCCAGCATTGAGTCCATTGGTTAAAGAGCAAACGTACATGCTGAATGGAGAAATTACCAGAAATATTATGGGCGAAATATGCATCCCAATTCAAACACCGAACGAAAAAAGATTCCAGAACGACAGGATTCAACAGTTGGAGCTCAGTTTGGAAGGAGTCTACATGAAATCCATATTTTGGAACGACGGTGTAGGAATTTTCAGGTCTTTAAATTTTCAATTCAATTTTCAACTCGATTCATTTTCAATTCGATTTGCAATTTAGGAACATGCCCGATTCTTTAAAAGAGTTTGCACTTGGAAAAATCCGCACTGAGCTAGGATCCATCAACGACAGTGGCGTTTTATCAATTGAGATTTATAATTACGTCTCAGATGAACCTAATCAAGGTACTTTTTTTTTTAAAAAAAAAACATTCTTAGCTTTTCTCTAGTTTTATATAAAGTTGCAGTAGATTTTGACCCCAGTGCCCCGAAAACCGAAAAATTCTCAGTGTACAACAACGCTGAAAAGTTTGAGGCATTTCGTCGTGAAAAGCCGCCCTTTAAGGGACCATTCTGTCAACCAGCCAGCGTCAGTTATTCCGATGGCGAGGATAACGAAGAGGATGACCAATTGATGTTGAAACTTGACAAGTGTACAAATGCTATATTTCATCTGGATCTAACCAATGTGATGTGGAGTCAAAATATTCTGAAAAAAGGATTAATAATCCCAGTGGAAGAAAAAACGCAAAAACACGAACCAATTAAAAAACAGAACATTGAAAAGATTAACTCTTCTCGTAAAACACAAAATGCATTTACCCAAACTTTTATCACCTCGAAAATTACTTAAACTTGATTGTTTCAAATGCCTTGTTTTCAAATTGATTAACCTGTCGTTTACACTATTAATAACTTATTAATTTTATCAAAGCTAAATTTTTAATAAAATGATTTTATTGGAGAAATGTGTGCCATGATTTATACTAATTGCTTTCCAATCAAATTCAATCAATCAAAAGAAGCCGTCAAATATATGTCATGTCAATCTTTATTTTTTCAACTTTATAGTGTTCATAAATTAATATTTGTCTATTTTTCTCAATAAATTAAAATTCTATTACATACTTTCCTAAAAATAGCTAAAAAGTTACATTGCAATTGCATTTATGTATGGCCGGTATTGGTTAACATTTTTAATCAGTGCTTAATAAATTACATAGTTTCTGTTCACAATAAATTTGGACTGTTGATTACAAGTTTCGTTTTCTAGGCACAGAGATGAAAGAAAACTGTCAATCTCTTAATAAAGCACTTGTCCGATGTTTCGATAAATAATCTCGTTATGTCTTCATAAAATACGCACAGTCAACAAGTTCCAATTTCATTTGGTAAAGTAGGCAAAGTTAGTAATTGCACTTTAACTAAAGCACCTTATCATTGTTTCATAGTATTTGTTGCACATCTAAATATAATATATCATTCTTAAGCCTAATAAAAGGTAAAAGTTAGTCATTAAAATCTCAATCATTGTTCAAGTTAATAACATTAAGTAAAATAAAATTACATTCATTTGTGAAGCGAATACTTTTTCAAGACATTTGGTAAAAAGTTTGTCTAATAATAATTTAACCTAACTTTTAAAGGTATTGACAATAATATAGTAGACTGGACACGTCTTTGAAACTTTTGGTCATTTCATTTGGACAGGCTGATATGGCTATATTTTATGGCACAAATTGAACTTCGTGTTTCTGCAAAATCTGAAGTTCAATTAAAATTGCGTATTGTCTATCAGCTAGTTTCTCTCGTCGTCACCATCATCAGTACTTTATAAAATGTGACAACTAAAGTGAACTAAATCATAAATAGTTACATACAACTAGACAATCGTATAAACAATATTATTTTACGTGCTAATATTCTTGGTTGCTTCATTTTAAGTTTCTTTTAATAAACATTTATTTATTTCTAGCTACTCTATTCATATCCCTAATTAAAGGCTATTTGTTTTATATAAATACTAGTAACAGTAGAGTTAAAATTCAAAGTTAGTTAATAAGATGGTCATTCGTTTATAGTAAATAGTTACTTTTTTTATGAGGAAGACACTGGGATCTAACAAAATTTACATAATAATGTAATATAATTCTTACATTCACTCTCTAAAAAATAGTTTAGTTAATACTTTGAGTTTGCTAACATAGCATAATAAAAAATCTTGAGTCCAGCTTTACATAGTTAAGGCATGTAAGAGTTGAATTTCTTTGTGAGTATAAATAAGTTAAGGATTTAGAAACTCTCAGAGTTTTTATTTTGAAGAAGCATCTTGTCGATCTTGAAAAAATCTTCGTGAGCTAGTAACTTTACTGGAGGAAGAAGATTGTTCCTGTTTAAAAATTCTTTGTAGAGAAACGCTTCCATCCGCACCCCGAGTTTCAAATACTTGAGAGTCAACAACGGGACCAGAATCGTAATGACTATATTCTTCACTGTAGTCCCCTCCAGAAGATGATTCTTTGCCAAATGTCTTACCAAATGTGGATGGCATCACTTGATAGGCTCCTTTTGGTGGAACGACAGGTTTTGGTGCTGTTGCAGGTCCTGATGTATGTTGTTGTTGGGAATCAGCATAAAATTCTGATGGCTTCATAAATGTTTTCTTGGGTGTTGCAGGAGGAGTGGATGCGGCTGAGGATGCAGAGTAGTATTGATCAGGATGTCTGGGACGTGCATACAAATCCTCTTGTTGATTCAGGTTGGAAGAAGCGAATGTGGATTGTGTTGTTTGTTGATGAGAAGTAGTACCATTTTGAGGTTTAAAAGTTGAAGGTACTGTAGGTTGAGGTATCGAAACTGCTTGTTGGAAATTTCTGCTTGGTGGTGGGGGTGGTGTTGGTTGTTGATGATAACTCTGATAACCCATTGAGCTCTCTGAAATTGTGCTATAAGCTGGTGATGAATTGTTAAATTTTCTTTCACGATCTAAAGTCCCTGGTTTAGGAGAAATTGCAGGCTTTACAGGAGTTGAGGTTGTAGGGTAACTTCCAAAGGATTGTTGTTGTTGCTGTTGTTGTTGGCGTACAAGGTTGAAAGAATTTGTTGCACTATTTATTCTTTCTGCAGAAGATTCTAATAATGAATCCAATCTAAAACATAAAATGAAAAAAATACAAGTTATATTTTCTGCAGCAACTTGAAAGTTTTTTTAAATTTTACCTGGAGGTTTCAGGTCCATCAAAATCAAAATCAGAGTCCTCAGTGTAACCGGCCATTCCACCAGTTTTTTCTTGATATTTTGCTTTGCGAATGGCAGCCAGTTTAGATCGAGCTTCTTGCAATTGTCTCTCAATCTTTAAAACTTCTGATCTAGCATCAATTTCTTGTGCTATCCCACCAACCATTTTCTTATTCAAAACCAATTGACGCTCTTCTTCTTGAGCAAGTGCTTGTTGTGCGGCTCGAACGAGATTGTCAGTTGCTCGTTTAACAGCATTTCCAGCAGCCTAAAATTTTAAAAATCCAAAATCAAATTAATCAACTGAATCTTTGTTAAAGTAGAAGACTGCGGAAAGAAATCAATAATTTACCTGCAATCTTTTTGTGGCATCACTGTCAGGGGCAGCTTTGACTTTACAGGCAACAAGCAATTGTGCAGTTGAAGAAGCAACTTGCTTTGCGGCTGAAATCAATTTTTCCTCTGTCGCATGACCTTGCACAAGGGAATTTGCTGCTTCAACAAGACTGTGAGTTGCAGCAGCAACCAATTGAGCAGCTGAAACAAGTCCCTCTGACCACTGTCCATCGTCAGAATCACTTCCAGCTTTTTTACTCACTCGTCCAGTGTCAACCAATTCACGTTGAGCTAAGAAAGAACAAACAAAAAAACATTTTTCAAAGGTTCAAACATTCTTGAAAATTGCAGTGTCCAATTATTTCTTACCAGCGGATGCAGCTTTCACTAGTGCAGAAGTTGCAGCAGCTAAATTAAATACAATCATTTTGTTTTAATTTAATTGTCAATAATTTAAAAGTAAAATTGCTTAAACTAACCGATTGACTTTGCTGCTTCCAAAATCATTTCATCAAAATTTAGACTTTCATCAGCTTCCTGTAAAGTTACAAATAAATTAATGATGAATTAACAGCTTGTGTATAATTTTGAAATTTTCAAGAACGTTGAGGGTTAAAGTTGAGTTACAATTTCGCTGTAATAATATGTTTGACTTCCGGTTGATCGGTAAAACACAACCAAGAATATCAAACATATCTTACAGAAAAATGCAAATTTTCTTCGTATTCGTCCTTTCCTTGGGGGTGTCTGTTAAAAAATCCCACCAAATTATATTAGCCTCACCTTTACGGAACGTCGAGGTCTCAATTTCTCTAATTTTTTGGCCGCTGCGTCAATAGAGTTGGCCGCTCCTAATAGTTCGTTTTCTGCAATCACAGTTGGATCATCAGGATCTTCATATCCACTTCGACCTAGTAAATTTACACAATATTATTATAATGAAATTCATTATAGTTTGTATTATAAAACTACAAGGCACACACAGACACCACGAGACCTTTACCAGACGAGACAGCCGAATTGTATAGACTAATAATATTAATAAAAAGTTAATTTTACATGCAAAGGAAAAGTAAGTGAAAGTATTAACAACAATACTACAGAATTAATGTTACAATGTCACGAACTACTAAACGTGCTTGAGACATGGGGTTATTGGTAAAACAAACCTTCAGTATTCAGTGTCACTTGTGTCGATGTTCGATATGATTGACCAAGCAACGGATTTGCAGCTAGCTGGTTGCGTACAACTTTATACAAAAAGTGAGACAAAACAAATATATCAACCAAACAATCAACAACAACAATAAAGTGAGTTTTTTTTAGGGTCCAACAATACTGCCTCTTTGTAATTATAAAATTCAAACCATATTACTTGGACTGTTGGACTTGGATTACTTTCACTCATTTGTGTAAACAAACTTCAAACTCACAGCAACATTTATAAATGGTTAGTTTAAGAGCTAGCTCTTACCTTTCATGAGTTGAGCAACAGCAACCAATTCAGTTACAGCTTGAGCAATTTCTCTTGAACAGTTTGTTAATTGCGATTTGACGTCTGATCCGGGATGCTCAACAGCGTGTAATACAAACTGCAAAAGCTCTCTATAATTTATGGCTAATTGTCTTCCAGCAATCAACAATCGTTCACGCATTTCCCCTTCGACGCTAAAGGCTCCAGCTTTGCATGTTGTGAGGAGATCAGATATTGCTTTTCGACCCATGTTTGCAGCTACAATCACATCATCCTGACGGCAACTATTTCCGGCTGCCACTGCTTTGGCTGTGGCTTGTGTCACTGGTTTGGTCACTCTGACAAGATCTTCGGGAACAATTGTTTTTCCTTTGGGAATATCAGGTGAATCAAAGGCCTGTTAAAACAAAAAAAAAAGTTTCTTGTTAAAACATGGTGAAAGCAATTTAATAACAAGTTAATAAAGTTACCCTAATTTCTTGAGCAATGGCTTCAATTGTAGCTTCCAATGCTCTTGTTCCTCGTGATGCTTCATCTTCCACCTAAAGAATAATTTATACAATAAATATATAACTGAAACAAAAGAGTAAATGAAGGAAAATTTTCTCTTACCGCTTTCACCGTTTTCAACAGGGATGTAACGTTTGTAACCATAATCTGCACATGAAAAAATCAATTATTAATAATAAGTGTCAAAATGTATCGATTGCAAAATATGTAAAACAATTATCCATGCGATTAATTTTACACCTTTGAAAGATTCATTATTATACGTTTTTCAGAGTAGTGTGTGAATTGTCTACATACTGATATTTACAGGTAAATAAATTAACTACAGGGGTTTACTAGAAAACTACAAAAAATAGCAGAAGAGGAGAAATGTGCCACGGACTCAACAACATGAACTTTAATAATAATTATTAAATTCGTTCAGCTTTGGCTCGACTTTAGATGCAATTTTAATAAATTAATCACGTACAAAAATGTGTTAAAAGTACATCAAAAATATGTATACGTTCCATTCATCCGATCTTATAGTTTGCAACATTCAAGCTGGATTGCATTAAATTGCCAACACAGGACAAACTGAATCAAGGAAGAAAATAAACGTTTACTCATCTTACCTTAATTACTTTCACTATCTTTGACTGACTGAAGATGCAACTAAACTTTTACAAATAAATTACTCTGAATTTTATTTTTTTTTGCTTCCTAACAAATCAAGTCAACTTTCTCCAATAATTATTGTTAACAATCAATAAAAGAATGATATGCGTTTTTTTCTGAACAGGGTATTAAAAAGCTGAAAGCAGTCTAACAATATCTTGTGGCACTAAAAAGCTGAGCCCTAGCTTAGAAAATTAACTTTTTTGATAGAACAATAATAATTATTATTATCAGTTGCCAGAGTCTGTAGCATCAATGGCACAAAGCTGAAGAATTAGATCGTCTTCATCTTGAGAAGTGACCCAATCATCTTCCTCAATGCCCAAAGAGGCGCGGACCAATTCATCTATCATGCCTGACCGTCCTGGCCCAAATCCCTCCTCAATTGCCTTTACGGATTGTTCATTATAACAAAATTATTATCAAAATTCCGAGTTTAAAGTCTTGGTAAAAACCAAGCATGCTATTAATAAATTGAGAGCTTAATCAAAAGTAAAAAAAAGAAAAAGAAAAATAAGAGATGAACACTTTCATTACACAACCAAGTCTCTACTGGTTTTGATATTGGGACTTTTTTTTTAGATTATCGATATTGTTAATGGGATCGTTCGTTCTAAAGGAGAGTAGAATTAACGGCATGGATAGATTATTAAATTTTATTATTATTAGTAAAAGCAAGTGGGTAAATATTCTACCTTTGCAGATTCTTTAAGTTGTAACATTGAGGGGTCATTCGTTCCTTTGCCAGCAGCAGATTTAGTGGCGTGGATTAAATCATACAACGCACCAGCAACATCTCTCACACTGTTGATTAACATTACTTGTGATTCCGGATTGTTTGAACCTAAACTTGCGGCTCCAAATTTTACTGCTTCAGCCAATTGGACAATGGTAGCAACTGCATTTTGAGCAGCAGATGCCAATTGTTCTTGAGTCGATGCAGCCCCTAATTGAAAGCATTTGATTAACAGTGCAAACAACAGCTTGACAAGGCATACATACCTGCAACAAGAGTTTTGGTATCTTCCACTAAAGCTTTTGCAGTTTTCAAAATATTTTCTCTGTGGTCTGCAAACGTTTCTTCTCCTTCAGCATGTAAAGTACCAGCGGTGGCAAACATTATGGTGGTATCCTTCAAAAAAAAAACATTTGTTAAACAACAATACCTATTGGCTATTTATTTCATTATATTACCAAGTCTCCAATAATTCCAGAAACTGTGGATGCAGCATTGATACAAGCTTGAGTTCCACGAGATCCAGCTTGAAGGGCAGCCAAAATATCTGAAACTTTCTCTGATACTCGACGATTGGCTGATGACAAATCTCTTTGAGCAAATGTGTCACCGGGAGAAAATTGTGCAGTATTTGCACATCGGACGACATCAATACATTCTTTTCCAAGGTCTTGAACTCCGCATCGAAGTCGGACACCGACATCTTGAGAAATGGTGGTGGAAATCGCCCCTCTTGCGTCATTAGCCAACTGTGTATAATGATGGGATATGTCAGATGACAATTGAGGCAGTTTAGAGGGATCGATTGACGCCTTTGTAACCATTTCTTGAGATAATCGTGCGATTTCTTTAGCAGAGTTGACCATTCTGGATTGATAGTCGACAAAACTTTCGCTTGAACTGCTGGGAGCGACTTGCTGATCTAATTTTACCATCGCTGCTGCAATGGATTCTGAAATTGAAGCCACAAGCCCACCTGCTCCTGAGGATATTCTTTCCAATGACAATTTTAAGTCATCTAATCCTTCTTGGAAGCACTATAATTAAAGTAAAAAAAAAAATAAATTACTTTAGTATGCAATTTATAATAATAATAATATTAATACCTGAGCACTAAGATCAAGTTCAGGATGAAGATTAATAGCTTTAGAATTTCCTCCAGATTCTTTTGCTGCACAAATATATTGCACGCAGCTTTCAAGGACTGTTCGAGTTCGTTCGAGAAGATTAACCTGTTCCTTGGTCTCTACAATATTTGACGCAGTTCCAATAATATTACTAGTAAGAGCATCGATTATGGGGACTAATGAAGATACTTGATGTCCCAAGTTTTCGGCTTCACTTCTTCCAGCTAATCTTAGTGGTTCAACGTGTTCTTCAGCATTGCGGAGTAAACCTTCAGCATTTTGAACAAATCCTTGTAAATTATTATCTTTTCTTTGGGGCAAGCTTTGAGATACTGCAGCAAGGGAAGCTTGGTTAACTTGTCTAAGCGAGTCATTTAATTTCTGAATTGCGATTTCACATTCCTTTTGTCCAGGTGCCTTCTCCCTGTAAAATAAATAATCAATAAACATAATATATGTATAACAAGTATGTGAATGTATAACAAGTCTTTGAAAATTATATGTAAAAAAAAAATAGAGCAAAAAGCACAAACCTCAAAGCTGTAACAAGTCTCTTGATTGAATCTGACACGTGTTTGCTGTGCTGAGCGAGCTGATGCCATGTTGGAGGATCTTTTGGATTAATTGCTAGTGACTTTGCGGCTTGGAGCATGTTGCAAGATCCTTCTATCACACTTCTTCCTGAAGACACAATCGGTTCTTGAATAACTCGTCCTTTGACACTTATTTTTGCTGGAACTCCAGCAAATTCAGGTTGACCAGCATATCTAACTAGCGTGTCAACAGATGTGTTTAGAGTCTCAGTGGCTCGTCTACATGTTTCTTTTTTATCGGCTGATTGATCAGTGTCTAGAGCTTTGATTTCTTTCACGAGGGCAGCTGTGGCATTTGCAACATCTTTTGCCATTTGTACAAATTGCCTCTTTGTTGTAGAGTCAGTTGTTCGCTCAGAAGCAAGACGGCAAGCGGTACATAAAGAGGAAGTGTGCTTTGCAATAGTTGTTGCGGCCGTCAAAACTTGTTGTTGCGATACTTTTGGACTTGCTAATACTTGACATGCTGTTTTGATGCTTTGTGAGGATTGATTTATTGTGTGCATATCCACAAGGCCATGTTTACCGGCTACAGAGGTTGGTTCTGATGCTGCAAGTAAGTATGCAGCTTGTGCAGAACTTTCAACAAGCCTTTAAAAGATAACAAGAAAATAATTTTTTTAACAATTAATCAAAAGCATAACAATAATAATAATTATAATAAAAATTGACAACTTACCCACAAATTGCATCTGCAGCAGAATTAACCGAACCTCCAAATTGGTCTAATTGTCCTTCTTTAGCATAATTGGCTATTCCTGTCATGCTATCACCCAAAAGTTTAGATTTGTCCACTACAAGTTGTTGACAATCAAAATAAGAGGAACTGTTTATTGGTTCGGATGGATTTTCAAGAACCTGGAATTTAAAAAAAATATACATTTATTATCAACTTGAACTAGTTCTAGTTCGCTTTATATTTCTATATAATTACTTACCACTCTCAAAGCTTGAATTCGTCGCACAGCATTATCACATTCTTTTTGGCCAGGAGCAGCTGAGGAACAAGCATCGATTAATTGATTGAGACTTTCGTTAACTGCCCTTGCTGCTGAAGATAATTGATTCCTCATTCCAGGTGCATCAGGATTCGCTGAAGCTGATTTCGCTTGGACAAGAAGATTGGAAGTTGTGATTGATACATTTTTAAGTGTAATAATAATTTCCTCTCGAACTTCGATATCTTCGTGCAATGAGGCAAGTTGACTTCCAACGTTTATTAACTCTGTTGTTTTGTTGCCAAAATTTTTGGATTCGGATCCCAATTTTGCTGGATTGTTTGAGGCGCCGACAACATCCAATGCTGAATTTCCGACTTCTTGCGCCAATTGTTGAAGCTCATTTTGAAGGTGGCCGTAGTTTCTACTTCCAGGAATATTGTTGAGTCCAGATGCTCCATCCTCTAAAATGAGACTAGCATTTGTGATAGTCATAATTGCATCTTCAACTTCTCGTTGACCAGGGAAAGATCCTGCCACCTTGTCTAGTGCATTGTGGACGCCTTTGGCCAATGGTTTCAGTTGGGCTTGTCTTTCGAAAGCGGGCTCGTCACTGGTAATTAAATTACTACTTTCTCTAAGAAGGGTCCAGCTTCTTTCAAGCACTTCTTCTGTGGCTACCAAAATTCTAGCGTCATTTGATGTTGCTGCCACTCCTCTTGCGGCTGAAACTAGATCAGAGAGACCAGAAGACATTGATTGCGCAGATTGAGTGGCGCCTGATTAAAACAAAAGTCAATTAAAACAAAATTTAATGAACCATGAAAGTCTCAACAATAAATATAAAAATTAATTATACGTACCATGAACATCAGATGCTGAGACGGAGTTAACAAGTTGATCTGTTGAATTCCCAACTTTTCGAATACTAGAAGTTAGTCTAAAAAAGAAATAGATTGTTTTTAATTACAACTAAATAAATAAAATTCATACTATAATAAAATATTTGCACACCTCTGAATAGAATTTTGCATTGTTTCGCCAGGCAAAGGTCTCAACTCATTTCTTGAAGCAGCTTTGCGACAAACCAAAAGCTCTTCTTTGACTTCACTTATCTTATCTGCAACAGATTCCAATTGCCGTCGATGTTCGTTTGCGCTCATCATCCCAGAATCAGCTTTAACACGATCAAGAGCCGTTCGAAGCTCAACCAACTCAAAAGCCAACTTTTGTGAACATTGATTCAAGTGCTGGGCAGAGTGAGAGTCTTCAATAAACATGACAGCATTCTTTGTCGATGACACCAATGAATTGGAAGGACGGACAAATTTATCAGTGGCATCAATTAAATTACTCCGTGAAGAATCATCGCTAGCTTGAAGAGATGCTTTGATTGTACTGACCAAATCAGGAATGGTGTCAGCTACAGATTTAGAATCTGCAGACATTGCTTCTCTTGTCGGAGGATTAGAGCAAAGGGGTGAAGATGATTGTGCGGCGGCTATGCAACGTCCTGCTGCTGAGGCTGCATCTCTTGCAGCAGTTTCCAATCTTCTCAAATTCTTTCTCTGTACAGTACCTCCAGCAGCCACATTTGTTGCTTCTCTGAGATCCTGTGCGGCTTGTTTCAGAATTTCTTGATTATTAGGAACGGGCATTGAGGCACACGCCTTGGCAGCTTCTACAAGTCTGGATGTAGCTTCAGCTAAAATTCAAAACAATGTCATTATCTATTATTATTCGGAATAAATAATAACTAACCTAGCACTTTGGCAGCTGCAATCAACTTTTTCTGTACATCTGAATCTGGTTGGCGTTCTGCTTCTCCTTTGATTGCTTGGATAAGCTGAGCAGTGGCTTGGGCTAAAATTCTTGCTTGTCGAACCATGTCTGCAGAGTCATGAGACGTGATTATTTTGTCTGTGGCGACTAGAATTGTATCGACTGCATCTTCCTGGCGTGATTCTTGAACTGATACTCGGGAAGCCGGCCTATTGTAAAATAATTTTTATTAACAACACACGATATAAAAAGGCATATTTTTTATTCTCATAAAGTTGCTCACCTAATATGATCCATAAGCCTTGTTAAAGAATCTGAAACCTCACGAGCCGCAGCTTGGAGATCATTTTTCAACGATTTGTTTTGAGTAGACCGATCCACAGCAGACAAAACAGCCTCCACAGCCTGAGAAACTTTTCTAGCCGCATTCATAAGCTCATTTCTACATTTCTCATTATTGATCTGTAAAACAATTAATTTAGATTAATTTGACCAAAAGGATATTCTTATGATCTTACTGTTGGAGCCACTACTTTGGCACAAGCAACAAGTTCTGATGCACAAAGTGCTGTCTGCGCCGCAGCAGTAATTACTTCTTCCCTTTGGTGAGGATCGTCGACAGTTTCTGCACATTTTCTAGCATTCACTACTAATGCAGCTGAAGTATTTGCGACCGTTTTGGCAAGTGACAAAAGCATGTCTTGCGACTCGTCTCCTTCCCCAATGCTATTTAACAGGGATTTTGCAGCATCGCCAACACGTCCAGCCGCACTCAACAAGCTTTGACGAGGCTGCAATTGTTATTATTAAATAAAATAAAATTGCTACTAGATTTTAAAATAAATCATTTCAAGCTATACCTCTTTTGTATCGGGCTCTGCAGCAGTTAACAAGTCTGAAAATGCATTACAAAGTTTTCTAGTGGCATCAATCAGCTTTTCCCCACTATTATCTTCCATCAATGCTGCTAAATATCTAGCATCTTTTGCCACTTCAGGAAGGCCAGATGAAATGGCACTAACTGCTTCCCCCACGGCCCCAGAATCAACTTGGTCAGTGGAAGTAAGCGTTACAACATGAGCAGTCGCAGCACTCATCGCTGCTATTTGTGTTTGTACATTTGCTTTCTTGGTTAGAATTGTTGTCTCCTTCCATTTCCTTGTGTGCTACAACACAAGAGAAAGAACAACCGTAAAAAACTTTGGCAAATAATTTTATATACAACTTTTGAGCTTCAAGCTAACACAAGCTAAAAGTTTTTCAAAAAGATAAAAGATTTTTGTAAAAAAAAACACGAAGCAATGAAAAGAATAGCAAACAAGGAAGGAAGAAGACACAAACAAACACAATAATATTGCAATGAAACGAAAATGTGAAAAAATGTGCATAGTATATAGTATTATGAATTCAAATTTATTTACGGCATCAACACAAATTAATAAACAATTAAAAAAACAAATGATAATTAAAAATAAAAATAATTGGTCAGTCTTTGTTAATACTGCGTTATTGACTTTTACTTTTAAAACTATTATTAAATCTCTAAAGTGAATTTAGTAGAGTTTAGTCTGTTCATATGATTCAATGAAATTAACACAACACAAAGAGAAATGAAAAGACAGGCAATCAAAGTCATTGTGGAACAATAAACATGCAAAAGAAAGTAAAATTCACATTCATAGAAAGCCAGCAAAAGTAGTGTTTATGAGAAATTGGTCACTCGACTGTATCGAAGTCGGTAATTGCTACTCACCGGGTCGTCTCCCATTGGAGGAAGATCGAATCGTTGATTCAAAATATCACGAGACTTGTCAATTGCATCGTGACCACCCATTAAAGCTCGTTTGTGAGAAGTCATCACCTCCGTCATTTGAAGCTGTTGAACCTGAAGAAATGAAACAATAATGTTGAGAGCCAGCAAAAAAAAATAATCAAAATAGTAATAAAATTATGAACCTGTATTCTTAGCTTTCTAAATTCTTGTAGAAAATATTCGCTCATTTTGAGAGATTTCTGAATATGATATTTTTACTTTTGCTCTATTCACCACTAAGAAAAGAATGAGAAAATGACTTATTATGTAGCCACAAATTGCATGTTTGGAATCTTTATAAAATCTAAATTGGGCTACCCAGTTCTGCACACAAGACGTTTCCCATTTACATTCATATAACTAAATCGCCACAGGCCAATTAACCAATAAATAATATTCTATATGCATTAAACTTTCTCTCTGAGCACGCAGAGCTTTGAGCTTACTTGTACGCGTATATCGATTTTTGAGCATTTTGAGCTATGGCTTACAACTTTCACTTACCGTGGTGTGAGGTGTGTGTGCTTCATTAAGTTGTCCTCTAATCGTGCTGTAATGGGGTGGCTGAAGATGTCCAGTGTGAATTGAATTTAAGCCATCTGGTCCTGCTTGGATGACGGCTGGCTTTGCAACATTTGCTGTTTCGAGTGGTTTTGGAATTGCTGATGGCTGTCGCTGAACAATTGTAGCTCGGTTGGGGCTAACATTATCTTCAAATAGGGCTGAACCTTCATCTCCTTCAATTCCCAAATGGTCTTTTGCTTGCTTCTATAAATCCAGGTAATAAAGTAGAAATTAATTTTTTATGAGTATGCAATAAATAGGACTGAAAAGGGAACAAACCTTCTTTAGAATTATGTCAATATATCCTGCAATAAGTTGTGCAATTTGTTCTCCTTCTGTAGTTTGGACACTGTAATACTGATCTTGATAATCGCCAAAGTCCAATGTAAAAGTGTTTGGAGAAGCAGCCCAACGTCTGACAGTTGTCAATGGCCATGTTTTCAAAATCTCTTTTGTTTTCTCATCCAAACGTAAAACAGAATCTTTTGTGACGCCAAGCAGTCGGGGAACAAGCTTGTTTTTCCCAGGCATCTTTTCTTTTACTAAGAAAAAAGTGACACCATAAGTATCAAGCGATCTAGCCGATTTTGCGTAGATAGCTTTAGAGTCCAATTCTGAGACGCCCATGTGACGACGGTGTTCAGCAAATACTTTCTTTTCTATCCCTTTCACCTTTACATAAGAACTTGGAAGAAATTCTTTCAGCCTGAATTTAAAAAAAAAAGTTTTAAAAAATTAATTATAACAAACGATGATTATTTACTGACTAAAGGTTTCTTACTCTAAAAATCCTGTACGATGTTTCTGAGGATTGTGATCCCCAAATTGAATTTGGCATTGAATTCCAGCAAATTCGCAAGCTTTTTCTTGTGTAACGGGATGAGTCCCGTCCAAAATTGCATCTCTAGCCTGGACGTACAGCAAATTAAGTTGAACAGGATCATGTGCATCAATATTTTGATCTGAGAAGAAGAATTTCCGCCTCAAAAGTAATACTTCAGCTTCTTCAATTCCTTGTTCTCGCAATGTCTTGGAGTGATCAACCCAATTCACTGAAATATTTGAATGGAAATTATTAGTATTATTGTGATAATATCCGGTCTAACAAATCATACTTTCATCATCAGTTTTTAACTTTTTCCTCAATTGCTCCATCTTTGCATCTCGTTCTTTCTCTTCCCTCTTTCTCCTCATCGTGAGTGTGCCGTAATTTTCATTTTTGCTTAGCGGATCGTTTTCTTCAGGTAGCTCTCGTACAAGGCTGTATTCGTCGTGGTTTGTGATGCCTGCAAATAAGAATAAATAATCATTTTCATCGCCAATTCATCTTGAAAAGATCCCTAACTTACCCATCTTTGTGCAAATGACGACCATTAAATTGGCGACATTTTGACTGTCGTCAACCATCATGGTCTTATTTGTCCCGTCCAACGTACGAACTTTGAGCGGCCGCATCTTTCTTCTGTACTCGATCACATCTCCGTTGCGGAGAAGATAATAGTCCAGTGTCTTTGAGGGCTCCAGCCACGCCCCCGTCCCGTACGCCTCCCCCGCAAGAAACAGACCATAGTCTTTAGCTATAATAATTAGCAAAAGAAGCAATTAGGGAACGGTTCATTATTATCTTTTTTGTTGAAGACTTGAGACTTACGTTGACCAAGATCGGGGAGTTCAGAACATTTGTCTCTAATTATTTTACAAGCGTCAAAAATTGTTGTGGACGGATCAAACTGGAGCGTTTTGGTGACGCTTTTTTCGACAACGTTTATCCTCAAAGATAACGCCATGTCGTCAACTCAAATAGGAAACTCTAAGTAAACCGGAAGTGAATGATCATTTGTAGGAGTCCCACTGCATCCAGGAACAATTTGAAGGAGGGCACACCCACTCGGATGATGATTGTTGTGGTTTGTTGATTTTTTGGCTGGAATTTGCTGGACTCCGCTGTTTGTGGTGGCACTCTTTAGTCTCAGTCTTTTGGACGCTCGCCAGTCCCTGAAAATGACGAAACATTAGAAAAATTGTAAAACATATTCAACTTATTTTAATTGTGATTATCTTAATTTGCCTAATTTTATGTTTTAAAGTTTTATGCATAAGTTTTCATATGATTTAAGTATTTTTGGGGGATTTTTTTTTCTTGTTTTATTGTGAGCCACACCCCCTTTGGTAAGATTGGTAAGAATGCAATTAAAATGACGATGAAGTATGATATGCAGTGTATAATGTGGGAGGGGGCGAGTGGTTAAGCCCAAAACAATAATTGAGCTTTCTCTGGAGCTTTCTCCCTATTTTCACTCTTGGCTGAATCTGAATCCAATTAATTCGGTAATTAAACAGGAATTAAGGAAAATGTCAAAATAACCTTTCTGCTATATTTACTATAAATAGTTGCAATATAAAAGTAAAACTTGCTCCATTATTATTTGAAGCAGATTATTAAACATTTTAATTTCTGTGATAAAATCAAGACGTCAAACCAAAAGCATGTCAAATAGGGAGAGATTAAAAGGGAGTGACAAATGAGATCAAATTGTGCCAAACAAACGGTATTTATTCGTCGCCCAAAATCAGGGGATTAGTTATCAATGTCTACGCAAGCATATCGACCATGTCTCAATTTCCCCGAGGGCAATCTGAGAAATTGAGACGGGTCTCTTTCCCCTGACCAAATTGAGAATTCCGTCCCCTGCTGCGAATTTAATGATTTGGTTGTGTTGCAGACAAAAGTGGGGTCAGATCGTTGACCGCATTATCCCCCCAAACTAAACAGAAGCGGTTAAAAGAAGCAAAGCCCAAAATGCATAAAGTAATCTGACAGATTTATGACAAACCAAAAATTTATCTCAATCTCACCCTTGTTTAGAAGTTGACTCGTTTTTATGCAGTTAAACTTAAATATTTATAAAGATTTGGGAAAACTGTGAAAAATCAGTCTTTTTAAGGAACTTTGTGAGTATTTAGCTTGTTATTCGTATCTGTAAATCACGGCACAAGGGATAGAGCTCATCCTCGTTTACAGTTTGATCTCTGTGTGGGATTTTTAAGGAGACTCTTAATAATTTGGGCTTATCTTGTCCCATTTTAAATCAGTTTTAGGACTAAAGGGTTATTTTGTGAGATTTCAAGGTAAAATTGAGAGAGTGACTTTCCCCAGTGGACCAGCCCGTCGAGTGTCTAGTTGTAGACTGAAGGGACAAAAAAACTTCCCTTGGCTTGGCTGGGGCTTGGCTTTGATTTCCAAAGATTTCCGAGATTCCAAATATCTAAATCCTATCCTCTTTGGAAATCAAAGCCGGTTTGGAGGCGGATGCGGAAGGCGGGTGAAAGCGGGGAAAGCAGCCAATCCCACAAATCCAGACTTTGTGGCGCCGACAAACTTTCTCTGCGGTGGTAAAAGTAAGAGCCGGCGAAGCATGTCGTAAAGGGAGCAAGGGGAGATGGGGAATGTGACGAGGAGGGATGAGAAATTGTCCAGTCAACGGGATACAAAGATATTTCATCACTCATCTCAAAACTAAGTACCTTCTCAAAATATCAAAGTGGACAAACCATCATTTACAATTTTTGTAGCTATCTCACGTCTTCCTTTTCTCAAAATGAACCTTCACCTTTATTACAAAATTGCTAATTTTGATTAGACGCTTAAAATTGATAGAAACGGAATGATTGTTTGTGCAAAAGGATAGTAAGGAAACTTATTGACAAATTTTCCTCTTTCCGGTTTATGCATGTTTTCTTTGGAATTGATGCAAGTGAATGCAGAGTAAATCTTTTCATTTCACAATTCCCTTACTGTTTTTTTCTTAACATTTTCTGATCGTTTTTGACCAAGTAATATTTCAAACAATTTGTAAAACATGCCATAAAATAAGAAATATATTCTCACACGAAGAGGGCATAAAAGAGTAACTGGCATTTGCTTTCAAAATGCAGCCCTTCCTTACATTTGTATAACATAACCAATGATTTCATTTTACTTTTACAACTTTTATTGTATGGGCTACATTGCATCATCACTCCATTGAGGGCACAAAGGAATAAAAGCCACTCGCTCCCACTTTTATAATCCCTGGACAAGTTTACTCTGTGTAAAGTATTTATGGGAAGCTTTCTTTGAGTCCTCCTCCATGCTCTGCTGGATTTTATGGTGTCAATTCGTACAAGACAAGTCGGAGATGGTGAGGGTAGTAAAATAAAATTCATTCTTTTGTTAAAGAATTTGGGAAAATTGTGAAAGAGGCAGAGCTTAAGCAGAATCAACAAACCGAATCGGGGAATGCTCTTTCTTTCCTCTTCTTTCAGTTCAATTCCGGGGAATAAATGATGGATCCATTTTCCCATCCCTTCGTTCCGCTTCCACAATAAATAAGTATCTACATGACCAGCCAAATTAAAACAGACAACTTTCTATCCCACAAAAGTTGAATTATTTAAGACTCTTTTCCCAGATGCATTTTTAAAAGCCTTTCTTAATGAGCCATCCACAAATTTAACACTGCTCCGCCTTTTTGTAAAAATCACTTATCTCTCAGAGAGAAAGTAAATAGAGTTTTAATTATTCAGAGAAAACCCAGAATAGAAAAATATAATTTTATGTTTCTCAGTTTCACCTCTATAATAAAATCCCGAAAAGTTTTATAGATTGAAAATAAAATCAGCAATTCAAATTGTGTAAAAATGTTGGGAAAAGTGCCATATCCAGCTTCCGGTTCCTTCCTGTCTCCGTATTATGTTATTTGGAAGTTGATGGGAAGGACTTCCGGATGGACATCCAGTTTTTGGGGGAATGGGGGAAAGTTGAATGGATGTTAATGGGAGGAGGCAAGTGGAGATGGAAGAGAGATCTAGATATCCATCAATTGACATTTGCCTTCCAATGTCCAACTGCTTCGTTTGCTACAAATGAGAGTGGGTGTGGGTGAAAGTTTGTGTTTGCTGTCCACTGGAATCTATACATTTCACTCCCATTGTCCCTTTATCTAAGTATCTTCGATTGTTTGCTCTCTCATCCAACAACTTTATCTTGTGATCTCCAAAAAATTGGGCTTGTAAACTATTCTTGTATAAAATGTTGTGGGGCGTTAGTCAGAGTGAATCCACTCAATTTATTTCTCCATCTTTCTGATTTTTCATCTCTTGTCTGAGGGGAAATGACGTGAGCTGATGCGAAGCAATGAGATGAGACGTCAACTTTACTTCCACAAACTTTCCCCAACTAAAGATACTTTGTCAATTTATTTGTTTGCTGCTTTAAAAGAGCAGACTCTGCTGAAACCTTTTAGTACACATTTAAACAATCTTTAATTTTTATTTTTAAAGGTGTTAATTCTGTGCAATAAATCTTTGCCCTAACCAACCCCTTGGGTTCTCTTGTTAGAAGGAATGCATTTTAGTTTCATTAAATGAAGTGTGAAGATGAGTGTCAAATTTGTAAATGTGTAGATTTTTGAGAGGAATGTTGGATTTTTATCCTAATTTGTGTGGTCTTGGTTTGGAGAAGCATTTACACTAAATAAGATTCCAAACATTTGAAGGGAGCGATACGCATCAGCAAACAAACTTGTCTCTCCCTTTCCCCAGATCTCTATCTTCCTATTTCCCATAAATAAATCCCATTGCCAAAACAGCACGATCTAATCTCAAGTAAACGTTCCTCACTCACTCGGATAAGCCAAGTCCACCAAATTCCCCCCTCACTTCCTCAGCCAACTATTTGTTACTGTCTCCTTCAATTGGTCTCATATCTAATGATCCAACAATGCAACTTTTACATACAATTCACAATGGGACTCTATTTGAATCTCGAGTCTTATAATAATAATAATTTTAACGGTTGACAAATAAATTTCGAGTATTTGTTGCAAGTGGTGACAAGAGTATACATAAATCAATCTCATTAGTTGTTATATTGCCATTAAACTTGTAATTTAATTACGCTTCACTTAAAGTAATTGTTAATTTCACTAAAACTAATCAAGATAGAGATCTATAAATTGTCAAAGTTTGAAGAGTTCAAAATAAAGCTTAAAATAATTTTTGTAGCCTTTGAATAATATTATTGCTCCCATTGATTGCAAAGTCACAAACTGTTTGTAATAAAATTATAAAGTTGAATCCACAAGAGAAGAATTAAGTAAATTACATCACTTTTCACCATCCACCAATTTACTCGTTCCCATCTAGTAACGAGATTAAATGCGAGGACTCAACTTTGTCACCCCAACTCATAAAATGTATCATAAACTTTTCATGTCGAAATTTAGACATGTAAATAGCCAGAATTTTTCCCGTTCTAAAATTTTACTTTCCTCTGAATTGAGCTTGGCTTTTTGGAAGTCAGAAGAGCAATCAATTAAATGAATTACATTACAAAGTTGGGGATGTTTGTTGGAGCGTGGGAAGATATCTTTTCATTAGTGTCAACGGGCAAAGTCTTAATTCAGTTAGGAAATAAAATGCTTTCTCTTTCCCCCAACAACTTTCCCTTTTATTTCATTCCCATTGTTCAGCCACTTTTGGCTTAAAATAAAAGTACTAATCATATATGTGGTGGTAAGTGAAGGGGAAATAAATGTACAAAATTGTTTTCTTACCAAGTTTTGCAGAATGATATGAATATTTATTGATATTGATGTTGCTCCACGACTCAACCTGAAATTGGCAAAGAGTTATATACATTAGTGAAATAAAATACAAACACCGTGGATAATTTTACATAGATGGACTTATTACAGGACTGATTAAACATACACCTTTTACAGCCATAAATGGACATGGTATGTATCTGTGGCCAATTATTATCAAGAAATAAACGCGAGTCATTCTTTCCGTTCGTCATACCCTTTGGATAGATATTGGTCTATATTATTATTGCAAGTCAGATATGCAGTATTGTTTGGTTAGATGCTGACCGATTCCAACTCTTGTCCTCTACTAACTTGATAAAAAAGTTCAGACTATAAAAGGAAGGAGCAGATTTTCAAATCACGAAAAACTTGTCGTTACTGACGAGTACTCTTTAATTTTTTATGCCTTCTTAAAATATTGACAATGTATCCATTATGATTTGGTTTTGGCAATTTTGCAGTATGCATTATGTACAAAATAAATGTAAATGTTCTCTGGGAAAGAATTTCGTTGTTTATAATTTGGTAGGAATGAATTTGCCAAATGTGTTGTGAAGTTTTAAGTGTGGTGAAATAAGAGGAAATTGGAAGTTTGGAAAACAACAGAAATCTTTGATCTTTTATTTCCTCTTTCGTTGTTCGTGTTTCAAGGGAAAACATTTGTTATTTTTTATCCGTATTAGACTCAATAACCATTTTCTATATGTATATAGAAGGGAACGGTTATCTTTAAAAAGAATTCAAACTTGTCATTCTTATCTTTTACGGTTTGTTTTACTGCCTTTGCTTTGAGCTTGGAATTTGGCTGCGTTGTTTAAATGACTTATTTGAAATACATTTTTGACCTCACCCACACCACACTCCCTAAATATTATTTATGTTCATTCTCAAGTAACAAAAGGGTAACACTTTAGACTTCCTGGCAATCTCTCCGTGTCAATAATTTGTCCACATGTCACCCAACAGTTTGGACTAAATGCGTATAACTTTTTAAATATTAAACCAACTTTAAAAACACACATGAATTAGTTTTTGGCAACTCACTCCATCCGTCAACCGAGTCAAGTTGCTAAAATTAAGAAAACTCGCACTTTTGTAATCTTGAAGTGGAACAGGATGCCAAATATTGGGAGTAAATGATGGAAGTGTTGAAGCAGAGAAAGTAAAGTAAAGTAGGTAGATGCCCGGAACTTAATCACCTTTAGCCAAACAAAACAATATGTGTAAATCCAATACCTTTCCCTCTAGACTAAAATAACATTGCAGTCTAAATATCTATGTGTTGTGTGGGTGGAGATTTTTCGTTTAATTAAATAGGTTTGTTGGATGTCCAAAAATAACAAGATGATGAGACTACATAACTAAAAAAGAACAATCATCGACTGCACGGTTGAGGGCTGATAAATAAGATTAAATCACTACAATTGCTAATCAAGATTAAGACATTTTTGGAGGAGAGACATTTGACAGTTTTTGTGTTCATTCACCAAACAAATTGAGTCATCAAACTTCTCTACTGAGTATCTACAAATATAACCTATGTATAATTCCCTCCTAGCAAAAGTATCAAAAGTTGTATAGAAAGTTGCCAAAAATACAAAACTATAAATATGCCATCTCTCATGTCTTATAAATATACCTTAGATTTGCAAAAACCGAAACGACCATTCAATCCGTATACCGAATAAATACCGGGTAGTATGGGAAAACTATTCATTTCAAGTAGCAGAAAAACTAAGGAAGAAAAGCTTTAAAGTTTAAACTCGAGTTCTAAAAATACTTGTTTGGTTTTTGTACGAGTCTAAAGAGTTTGGGTTAACTAAAGCTCTTGAAAGACGTGTGATTTGATTTTTGCTTCAACTCGAAAAGAAGGATTGAATTTTTAGTTTGAATAGTCAGAGTTTCATCCAATTTTCAACAACTTCCTTCCTTCCTCTTTCTCCAAATCACGCTCATGCAATAATATTGCACCACAACTTTGCCAATAGGAGTTATTTACATTCCTAACTAATGATTATTCATGCGTATGTCTTGTTAATTTATTTTCTTAAGCTCTAAACTCCTTCCAAATTAAATTTATCCCTTTCCTTAACTTAAATTTGGTTTCGAGTTTTAGACAAGTTATTTCCGTGAACTGAGTCATACGCTTTTGGTGTGAGAATGCATTTTGTGGTTAAGAAATTGAAATTGACCGATGATTTCCAGATGCAACTGAAATTCATGATTTTGCAAAAATTCCGAGTTTAAAAACCCTCCAATCTTAAAAAAATAGTATTACTGCAACATGTAATATTGAGTGATTATGGTTTGAAATGAAACTGTCGTTATTTTGGGTGGGATGGTTTGTGTCCATTTTCATCAAGCGTTAGTTGCATCCAACTCCCACCCACTCCCCATTTAAAGTGAAGGGATGAAGAATGGCAAATCCACATTATAGCTGCCTATGTTGGATTAAGTAATTAAAATATGTAAATTATTCTCCTATTTATGCTTGACATTTAATTTGACAATATGAGACGAGACGTTTCCTTCTGTTGGACTGAGCTATTTAAAAATGAAAATTTGAATGAAGCCATTAACAAGACTAAATGGAAACTTGAATGGTTCAAAGTGGCAGTTGCAGTACCTTTCACTTTAAATTAATGTTTGTTCAACACTTTGAGCCATTAGGCAACTATTCATTCCAGCTACAAAAAAATGTACTTTACAGCCAACCTTGTTATTACTTTCCGTGTCTTCCATTCATACATGTTATTAAACGTTGTACTTAAATCCAGCAGCACGTGGGAGTAAATTCATCTGTAATTATCTGTACTAATTGCAAGAACAAGGGATTTGTATTCAATATTGAAAATGAAGGCAGTTCTTGCACGGTTTTAATTTCAATTTATAACTCAGTCAGTCACAATCAATGAAATGCAATCAAGATTTCAAATTAAATCTTAAAATCTTCATTAGACCAAGTTGAGGGAAATAATTGTACAGGAGGTGTCAAATTAAAGGATAAGTTAAGCCGATCCTAAATCCTACCTGACGATTACTTGTTATTCTGGATTTGTGTTTCCAATTTATCTGGATGAGGGGTAAACTAAAAGGCCAAGCCTTTCTCATTTCCCTCCGAGCGCCTCGTAAATACAGCATTAGCAAGAGTCTATACTTATAAGGATCATTATTCCAATTCAGCCTTCACAAATTTAAGGCAACTGCCCACGCACTTATGCAAATTATGTAGTCACATAAAACTGATAATCCTCATTTGCTTGGACTTTAAATTGCAACGCTTAATGTTAAATAATTGGTTTTTCTTAAACCTGATCGGTATCACTCTGAATTGAGAATTTGATGAGATGCATCCATCGTCGCTTGATTTTTAAAGTGTTAATCAATCAATATGCTATCAATTTCTATATATGATCAATAAGAAAAAAAGATGAGATAGCCAACAATTGTAGATGACTGATGACGAAATTCTTTTCTTTCGCGACACAAAACCAGTTGACAGTTGATAAAAATAATATGTACAACGCATTATTTTGTATAAAGAAATTGACCCTTGTCCACAAGAAAATTTGATTTGTTTGATACAATAAAATTATTGTTAGTTGCTATTTGAATGTGCAAAACAAATAATATTTATGTCACTAAATGCGATTTAAATTTAAGAAAGAATGGAACAAAGAAGCACTTTAGACAAAGGTCAAAGAGTCTCAGTTTCACTTGTTTAAATTTTATGTCCTTATCATTTCGTCATCTGAAATCTTTGTTTAAAGTACTTATTTCTGCGCTATATATTTATGGAAGGAATTTCAGTAGCTAGATTAAGATTGAAGGCTTGTCACGTCAAAGCAATAATAATTATGATTGAAGTAATTTAATCTAAAATTAAAGCTGACAAAGTTTTAAAGATTTTTCATGGTTTAAGTTTGAAGACGAATGTGGTCTAATCCTTTGGATTAATCTGTCGATTTCCTTGTAGTTGTAAACATGTCTAAGACACTTCAAAATAATAAGGATACAATTACATTTTTAACATTGCAGCTGCTTTTCCATAAATTTTGGCAACGTTCCGTACATCAAATTTTAAGTGGAACTTTTCCCTTCGTATAATTTAAACGGAGAGAGGCTATTAACGTATGTAATTACCCAACATTAGGATTTACAATCAACCGTAAAATTATTCAAAAAGTTGCAAAAAAGAGAACATTTCCTGTGGCTGAATTTTTGCAACATTTTTCACTGTGATTGACTCACGCTTGTACAATTTATTATTCATCCGCTATCCTTAAAAGTAAAAGGTGGTCGTAAAATGTTTAACCTGAGTAAACCTATTTTTTCTACTACAGCCATTTAAATGCCCGGCTTTTCAATGCAAATGCCACCCACACAAAATTTTATTTTATTCCTTATTACAAAAAATCCCCAAAACCTTGTCTCATTTTTGCATAATCCAAGAAACTGCTTCATTGAAGAACAATTAACATTTTATATGGTAAAATGTTCTTCAAGTCAAAGTAGTCATAAAACTTCAAATGCCGAAAAGGAAAGAGATGGAAAAGAGCACTTTTTTGTCATGTCACCTTAAAATCAAGTGGGAACTTGCATAATGCTATAACAAGTTAAATTACTACCAAATCTAAATCCTTGAGTGGATGCGTGTGTAACAACGACCTTCTTTTAATGTACTCAACCTCAAAATATTTTAAAACGCTTGTTGTCACCTTTGGAAATCCATTTTAAAACCGGAACTGCATCAAATCCGGAATTTTTAGTGTGTTCTAGCAAATCCATGCAAAAACAAAGAGTTTAAACATTTTTGGCAAAGACTGGAACGGAAATAAGATGCAGATGCAGAAGGCGGATGGAAATATTTGTGCTACGAGTCAGTCTAGTCTCTAGTCAACTCTGCCTACCTAAATACTCACTTCTTCTTACAACTCTACGCAATACGCTGCATTTTCTATTAGCTAACTAACTTAACAAGTAGATCATCATGTTGTACCTTCAGCATCATCACACAACAACAATGATGCACTTTACCACGCTCACTCTCAACTTTTGTATGTGAAAGGAAGCATGGAAAATGCGTATGGATGCAACCAATTTTTTTTACCACTGCTAAGTACCTCTGTCTATAGTTGAGAGTGTTTACTGAATTATTTAGGCATCTCCAGAGGGTGACTACCATTTTATTACCTCCATTACATCATAGTTTAAGTAAATAAGTACCAATTACTCAAAGCAGCCAACATTTCAAAGTTAAGGACCAAAGTACCCACCGAATGTAAATAAAGTTTGGGCTGGGTCCCAAATTACTGTTTTGAAATGGACAGCCCGTTGAAGGCTGGATTCGAGACAAATCATTTGGAAAGCAAGTAAAAAGTAGTTTATTCCTGTCAAATAAGGATCTTAATGTGTAATGTTGCAGTGTATGCAAATATGCAAGTGTATTTATTATATGCAATGCAATCTTCAAGGCAAACTCTTTTTTACGTATGCACATTTATATATTACTGACTCTGCATTTCTTTTCTTGCTGGCTTGTCCAATTTTAAACATCTGGGAACATCTTTTAAATTTTGCCTATAAATTACTCCCCCAAATGCTGGTAAAAAAGTGAGAGATGTTTTCAACCCTTTAAATGAATCACTTGTTATTTTTTAGTGTCATTTTGCATTGATTTCCGCCCTAATTTATGTTTCTGGATGTCTTACGCTTAATTTCCTTAGTCAGCTAAATTATTGGCTGATGAGAAATTGTTTAGAGAATTGTGGTATTTTACAATTAATCACGGCTTTTCATATTTTAAACGTCCATTAGTCAGTTAGTGTTTAGTAATTAGCCGTGTTCCCAATTAGGAGAAGGAGCAATAAGAATACTACGTGGCTTGCTCTAATTGTCGGCTGCTTCCAAACAAAAGAAAACTTCTGTTTCGGAAAAGTTTTGAATGGTGCGTGATGTAAATTAATTTGATTCCATACCTTTTAAAGTCCTCTAAATAAATTAATTCCTTCACTTTAATTAATTGAATTCTAACAGAGTTCCAAAGAATTATTTAAATCACATCAACACCTTTCATTTTTGTAAAATTGTTTATAAAATATATAAAATGATGCAGCCAGTGCTTCCATGAAAAGTTGCAGCGTGAATAGAAACTCGTATGAGCAAGCAACCGGATACTTTGGCTTGTGTGGTTTTACGAATTTGATATGTCAGTTGTATGCTGCTTTATCTTGTATTCATTTCAAGTATTAATTTGATAAGCAAAAATTCACCACCGAATTATCACCATTTAAATACAGCTCGATTAAAAATAAAAACATAATATACAATAATAATTGGAATTATATTAGTTTGTGGTTGTGTTTAGAGAGGAAATGGGAAACGCTGGATGCAGATGTTTCTTTAATGAAAAGGTGTGAAGCGTACAAATAGAGTTGATGTCAGATTTTGAGATGATGAATAAGGCAAAGGTGGTAAGTTATCGTGAGTAAACTTTGAGCAAAACTCAATCACATCATTCACATCACAGCCACTTTACCTCCATCACCTAACCTTATAAATTAACAACAATAACTGCCTTTGTCCTCCCCACAATGGGCTATATGGATATAATAACGTGTAGCATGGAGAATAATCAAATTATCAACACTTTCCAAATATAATGGAATCAGACAGTTACGTAACTCTGCTCCAGCATTCTCTCTCATGCTTTATAATTCAATCAATTTCTTTTTATACTCTTTCATGATATTGGGCAATTATGGCAATGCAAAGCACAGTTTAACCTCTTATTAAAATGCAGTCAACAATAGTTATATATATACATACATACATAAATGTGTATGGATGCAACAGCCATTTGTTACCTGTGCTGATTAGATGGTGATGATGATGAATGTTTGGCTCTTTTGCTACTTCACTTTACAACTTGGAACGTGCAGCTAAATATTTATAGTCAATAATTTCATTGTTTGGCCGTGAATTCAAATCAAGCTCCAAAAAGGCCTCAGTTATTGTATTTTCTTTAAAAAGGCACTGTTATATAAATAGTTAAAATTAGCCATGGGGGCTAATGGTGTGATCTAGTTGCTTTCACCTGACATGGAATGGCCACATCAGTTACATATGCATGTAGAACTCTCTCTTTTTCTCCCTCCTTCCTCTGTTTCCCATATAAAGAGAGTTCAAAGTCTGAGAAATCGATAGTTAGAGAGAGGAAAGTGATCTCGCGCAGCCACATCAACTACATCACTAACTAAAACTGTAGATCAAATCCAATCAAGTTAGTTCTTTGGTGGAGTGGGGCCCCAATTAGCCTAATCACTAGAGAAAGTTGGCTCTAAATATTTGGGATGGATGTGTGTAATCACATAAGGGATCCAATCACAAAACACAAACACCCACGGCCCTAAACAAAAGATCAATGGAGAGCAAATCTACAGGAAGCCAACATTATCATGATGCTCAATTAAAAGCCAACCACAACATGTACATACAACAGAGAGAAAACAAAACAAGGATGAATGCAAATATTTCCCTTTCTCTCTTTAATTTTCACTTTCTCCTCATCAATGCAATGATGAGTGAGCTGGGTGTAGAGTAATTGCCTGGAGCAAAGCAAATCCATAATTAAATATTTGCTCATCTCATGCCATTTAAAATGTTTATTTGAAATCGTGTGCGTTATGTCATTTCCAACAAGACATGAGCAGAATGTATAAAATTATTATATGTACCGCACCTAAATAACGCATTGAATTATCTTAAGGCCGCATTTAAATAAATCAATAATTTATCCATCCAAACCACATCGTGAAGCCGTAAAGCAAAGTTTGTGAAGACAAGAAAATAAGCTTTGGATTTTATAAAGACCCCTCAACTGCTTCTATACACATTATGCAATCCAATGCCGGTTATTTCTCTCTCCGTTTCTTGTTCGGGATTTGCGGAGGATCATGCGTGCACGCATTCTTTCATCAAACAAACAATTGCCTTATCCAAATTTTACATAATTACCACAAAATGGGTGAATTGGGAAATGCCAAAATGTATTAAACATGCAAGAAATTATTCCATGAAAATAAAATTATGAAATGGAAATGCTTTAATGCTTTAAATGACATACCTTTCAAGTTGATTAATTTTCGTCTGCAGTTAAAGTAAGTTAATTGTAGCACCTTTAGTTAATGTGTTCCAACTCTGTCAATACTAATTTGATAATTTTATATGATTGTTTTTTAAGACAGTGTGGCAATATTTCTTTTTAAGTTATATTATTATGTGATTGTAAGGCAGTAGTTTGATTTTAAGGCACAGAAATTGTAGGATTTTGAACTTTAGTTGAACACTTGATTCGTTACAAATATTTAAGGCAGTGATTTGAAATTTAACTAGTTTTAATATTTAATTTCCAGGAGCCGAGTGTGATGATGATGAGTTGGTTTTGCTGCTCTGGTTTTCGGATCTGATGCTTCTTCCTTTTCCTGGCTCTCGTTGTATACAACTTCTTTCTTTCTTTCTGGGTGGCTGTGGCTGGGATCGATCCGAAAAACGGAGGAATAGGAAGAGGACCGGGTATCTATAAACTCCCTATTCGTATGGTTATATAGCGCAGTGAATGGACTCCTCTCCCTCGTCTACTTACTTGACTTGGCAAGAGCACTTTACACACTGAATCTGAATCAAGACTCGTTTAGAGAAGGTGGCAAAGGGAGAGGGATGATACAACTTTGCATACGAATAAATGAGAAGAGTTTATGCCTTCTCACCCACACCTTAAACACATTAGCCTATCTATGTCCCAGAAATCCCCGATAAATAAAATTATTTTGTCAATAAAATCAGTCACTAAATTAATGTGCCCTCATCAATTTTTGTATGCATGCAAATTGCGAACGTGTCCAGAGATTGTGGATGAAATAATTCTCACCTTCCCTCAAGCAACACTTTGGTTCACTTCACTACCTGTTCCACTTTAGCCCAATTTGATCCAAACTGTTTATCTTGTCAGTAAAATTGGAGACTGGAGGAGTATATAATTTGTGTTTGTTTACACATAAATTACACATTTCACTTCCCTTTAATTACTCGCCGTGTCAGATTGACTCGTGGCATTTACTTTTATATGATAAAATTTAAGTTTTCGGATTCTTTTTCGTCGCTTCTTTTCTCGTTATTAATACATGACAAATGTTGGATGAAAATAAATCTCAACTCAGCACTTGATTGCAGAGAACAAAGGGGACTAATTTTCAATGGACTCTTTCCCTCCTTCTTGAGACAATTTCTTGAAGCAAAGTGAAGGACCTTTTAATCCCACTCAGTGCAATGTATTGTGGCTTATCCCATTCTTCATTTCCTAATCCCACATTACATAACAGAATACAGGAGACACACGAGGAGGGATTGTTATTAGTTCACTTAACTGCATATATGTGTAACCAGCAGCAGAAAGGTCAGTCGGTTGTTTATGCCAGAGACACACCCCAGAAGAGAAATAAAATCCAAGATCTCAACTTAACTTGGTTAACGAGACAAAATGAGTGAGAGCAAAACAGAGATCAGCCTCAACTCTTAACTTGGCTAGAAAAATATTAAACCTCAAATATGAAAAGTGAAATTTATATCCGCTGCCTTAAAAACTTGGGTTAAGCATAACTCACTTCACCAGCCACATACATTTTAGGTTAAGCTTACTACAGTTTCCTGTTAAAGTATTAAATTTCAGTGTGCTCAACTAAATATAATGTGTATAATGTGGTATCATGGATGGATGCTAAATTATGAATGAGTATGAGTAAATCCAGGAGTAATAATACATATTGCATATTCAACATTGTTTAATCTTTTAATAGAATTAAGAGCCATGGTGGTTACACATGTTAAAGTTTACTTTGTCTTTGGCCTAAAAGCGTGAAGGGATGAAATTGAAGGGTGACATTGGATAGTGCTGTCTCCATCCCTTCCACAATTATGATGTACTTCACATGTCCATCCAACGAAAGGCAGAATGTGCCAGAGTACATCTAACTTGTGTTTAAATGTTTAAAAAAGCCCACATGGAATTTTTATCTGGATAAGATGAGCGTGCTAAAAGTTGAAGAATGGGAATTCATTGAAGAATGTGTAGGAGTTTGTTAGGTTAGGGTGGAATATAGAGAAAACTTATTTAGTCAGCTCATATTTGATGTATCCCATTATACGGCACAAAAAATGAGACCACGACATTAGAAGATGAAGAATGTTTAAACAGAACGCTGATACAAGCGAGGGTCACGAGCTTATTGTTGACGAATACCAAACTTTCAAACGGAAGCATACAGAGACACATTTTGGAATTTATGCAAACAACGATCACTAAGCTATTATAACAGTCTTTAGTAATTTTATTATTGGTTTTCAGCAATTGTAACGTATACACTTATCTATGTATGTAACAAAATCGAGTGAAGTAAGATGAGAAGAGCCCAATGAAATATTCGTCCATACAAAGATGGGTGTTGAAATTAATCGTATGGGTTATTGTAATTTATTCTACCCTCATTAGTTACAAAAGGGATTATATAAAAAGCATCAAGGGTCGAAATTTCCTTTCCCTTCTTTCTCCAAGATGCGGCCATTGTGAATTTCCAAATTTGTTCTCCACAGTCCATTCTTTCTGCTACTGATCTTGATCCTGAAATCCTTTAAGCCCCGCCTTCAGCTCCCTTCTTCAAAGCCAATCGCTTTCTCCGCCTTTCTCCTTCCTTCAGGTGACGGGCTGGTCGGTGGCACAAGGGAACCGCTTTCCCTCTTCCCTTCAAACCTCATCTTTACCCCTAAAAACTAAATCACGGGACTACAAAGACTAAAAAACTGCATTGAGAGAAAAAGGGAAAGTTTCTCAGGACGGGAAAGTAAATTTTTCTTTTGAAAGCGAGGGAATGTTTTAGAAAGGGATATTTTTGTTTGGTGGGGTGATACGGATGGCTGAGTGCATCTATAAAAGAGATAATGATCAGATCCCTCAACAAAACTTTGTGATAATCTTAACTGCTTTCACCATTAGCCACCCTTCGTTCATCCCTCATTTCATCCACTGAACTCCGTCCCATCACTTACTACAATCCATTACTCATCCTTCAAAAAATACAAAATGTAAACAAATTCCACATATTTAAAAAGCTACTCACAGATTTGCTGCCGAGGAATTATTTTTTGGAACGGGATGAATATTCTAATTTTTGAGATGAAACGACATGCAGACACTTTTAATACTTGTTTCTTTCCACTCTCCATCAGATTGGGACAAATTGAGAGTGGGGTGGATGCAGGGAATGATTGGATATGAAAAGAAATCTCCATTTGGAGAAAATACAAATACTTACTCTCATTCATATCCATATCTTATGTACATTTGGCTTTAAGAGCTCTTTCTCTGATAAAAATGAGAAGTGACAAGGGTGATAAATTTATTGCCTCAGATAAGCAACTACACGACAAGCAGTGCACGAACAATAACAAACGAAATGGATTGGATAATATAGTAATGCAATGTCAAGAAAAATTAGATTGATCCCAAGGGATAAGTTACTTTATTTCAAAAGCTTTAAGAGTGCAATCAAAACCAAACTGTAATTCACATGTTTGGTGGCCACTGTCGCAGGGACTGCGGAAGAAGAACAAATGGCTTTGGGGGCTTCGTAGATCTTTTTAATTATGGGATAATTAACTCGTCGGATAGTTTTGAATTTGCTGTTGACAAGGGCCTCCGTCAGATTGACATTGGGGTCACTTACGCCGCAGCCAACGGCTTGGGGAAAGCGAGACGAAATGTTTTCAACTTGCTCTCTTGCCTCAAAAGTCCAGTTGAATTTCGTGTTGAGATAATCAGAAAATTTCAGTCCTCCAAAAGTCTCAGGAGTAAGGATTTTTGGATCGCTGTCTTCTTCGCTGGATAGTGCACAAATTATCAATTAAAAAAACTTTTTTAGTCTAAAAAAAGGCTTTAAATAAAATATGTTTGATTACTTTTCGAATTCACCAATACCCGTGACATTTAATAGTGGCCATTTAAGGACAGCACTCGAACAACTTTGTACCCTTCCCTTGGGGTAATAGTAAAAGGTCGCGTCACACCTTTATTTAAATAGCAACAATTTATAAGATATTTTCACGTGCAAGTCTTTCTTTCATCTTACGTACATCTCGTCCCTTGTAGACATCCCTCCAGTCACGACCAAAGGAGACTTCCATCGATTGTCAAATGTGCACTCTTTATATAAATGTATGGATTTATACAATTGCATTAATATTTTCATCCATTACCCAAAGTAAGTTGATCATTTGCAAGAACTTTCACTTCTTTGATGTTTCTATTGTCTTGAAACAAATTGCTGTAGTTGTCATCATCCACGATGTAGGCTAGTTCCTTTTCTCCACGAAAATGACGGACACGCATTTTCCTCCCTAAATTGTTTTTTAAACACACAATTGGGCAATAAAATAAGTAGCAAATTTAATACCAGAATTATGAGCATGAAGTTGAACGTTGAAAAGATTGTATCCACTTTCTTCAATAAACTGAGAGCATTTTGGATGGCAATGACTCACTATTTTAAAATTGGATGATTTCGGGGGGATAATTAAGGTCCAATCTGCGACTAAGCCAATTCCCAACATTCCAGCTTCAATTGGTCTAAAATGAAATGAAGAGAACAATTTAATTACGAGTTGTTGATGTTTTCTCTATCTACCTTGGAGTTTCTGTGTAAAATAGTTGAACTCCTGTCTCAAAATTTGTTTGAGGAATAGCTCCAGGATTGTCAAGATGCAATTCCCTAAACATTGATAAATTAATAGTAGAAATTTTAAAAAGCATCATTTTTGAAATAACGTACAAAAGGAACCACTCTCTTCTTTTGTCCTTTCTATCGGAAATAGAAAACCCAACATTTTCAGGGAAATACATTGGCTGTGATTGAAATCAATAATTAGTTAAACTAATTAAGTATGAACAAATGAAACGGACCCCGGCTCCTATGGCCCAAGTGTAAATAATTTGTTGGCAGTCGGCATAAGCAGGGAACTTTCTCATCCCGTCCCCCACGATCGCATCCCCAACAAAGCAGTCTCCTTCCTTGATTTGGGAAAAGTAAGAATCCTTGTCCCCTACCTCTGGGGGTGGGGTGCAGGATGAAAGACTAAGGTGGTGGGTGTGGCGAAGGGCTAAGGCATTCTCTAATTTAGGTGCCATCTAAAAAAATTAACATTAAAAACCAAGAAGATGAATATTTAGTTCACATTTAAATGAAAACTTTCTCCATACTGCAATTATGTGTGGCCTTGTATTTTGCTCAAACTGCGGTCCTCCAACAACTGCACACCAATAAAGAGTGTCCTTTGAAGGGAGGCTCACATTTGTCAGAATATCAATTGTTTTGAATTTGGTCAAGTCCACTTTATTTGGAGCCGGGTCTAAAATATTGACGGCGTAGGCCCCTCGACTTCCCCCGTGGTAGTCTATCTCGTCCTCAGCTCCGAGACAAAAAATAAACTTTTGGGACTCATCCTAAAGATGCAGAAATTGAAAGATTGTCTCCGATTGCTTCAAAATATCTCACTTTTATCTCAACATCCTGTTCCTCGTCGCATGTTACGAGGGGCCTTGAGAATTTTAAAAATGTCACATCATCCTCTTCTTTAGACTCTAACAAAGTCCAATCTTGTTTTGTATCAAGTTTTGGCTCAAAGTCCCCTTTGCCGTGTCGATCCTGGAGAAAGTATGAGAATGTGTCATATTACCCCATGCTCTGTTTAATCTCGTAATTCCCGTATACGCTGCATAAATGACTAAAAGAATTGTGGAAATTGAATTACTTGAAAATAAGGTTTTCCATCTGAAGCCACCCCTCCGATGACGATGTCAGCCCCAGCCATGCCCCCCGTGGGGGATATTCCAAAACCCACATAGCCCCTTGTCCTTGCTTTCACTTCAAATGTAATCACTTTCTTTGTGTTACAAACGGACCATGAAACATTAAAACTCCCTCCAGGGTCCAGAACTGCCTCTCTTATTGATGTTAATTTATGCTCAAATGCGGATCCAAATATTGGTAAATGAGAGAAAATTAAGCTAACAAATATTTGTAAAAGAAATATTGAATTTGGTAAATGCGATAATTTTTCCCCCATTTTCTACAGGTTCAAGGGACAACACTTTGGGGTTGGAGCTATTGGAAATTGATCCAAAAACTAATTTGAAACCTTATAGTTCTTAAAATTATTATATAAATGTACTTTTAAACCTTTACGTTTCATTGTTAACAGGCTTCATTGTGTCCATTGTGCATTCACTTTCAGTAATTGTTTATTTATTCGTTGTATTGCCTTTATGTTGCTGCACGAGCAGAAAATGTGAATTTGTTTTTCAAAACATTGAACTTAAGATAATCAACGCAATAAGAAAAATAAATAAGAAATGTCCAATAGTTTTCATGCAGCTAAAACATTCTTTGGTGCTCACCCCTTAAGAAAAACTTGGGCTGACTTTCTCTAGCCGTACTTTCGTACATTCCAAATGGAATGAGTATAATCTGAATTTATTATCCGAAAACTTGGGACATTTTGGATGAAAAGTTTTGCTTAGTTGGCTCATCTCTCCTTCCACTTTATCTCATCCCAGAAAATGTCCACAATTTTCTCCCTAAAAGAAAATGGCTACATTATGATTCCGCTTTCGGAAAAGTTTTCAGATAAAGCTGAGTTATATTGACTTCCTCCACTACTACAATGAAATCAAACCATTTGTCCTTTCCAACAATCCTACAAAGGAAAATTAAGGATAGACGTCCAATAATATATTCTACATATATATATCCACTTAATTGCCACGTTTAATATAAAGATAGTTTGGAAACCGAAATTAGAAAAGTTGCTGATTCAAAAATATAGAAAATTAAATTAATCAAAATTGGTTTGCACAAAAATGTTACTCGTTTAGACTATCCTGATTATCTTTTTTTCGACAAGCCAAACTCCCAAAGCCTAAATACTAAATGCTCACAAAAAGAAACGGGCCAACTAGAATCTTTCCCTGGGGTAACTAGA
>JAQIXN010000412.1:0-39986 GCA_034698145.1 Proisotoma minuta
CCAAAATCCTTCAAGATTTCCAATTTACATGTATTTCAAATGGGAAAACGGAAATCTTCACCAATTTTGACCAACTCACTAACAAAAATGCTCAGAAAGTCGAGGAGAATGAGAATATGGGGTTAGTTTCTGGAAATTTCCAATAGTTTGGAAATTTATTTTCCCAATGTTATAAGGTATAGGAAATCACATATCACAGGAAATCACAGAAAATCACAATTTCACAGTAAATCACGGGAAATCACACTGTGGTGTGATTTACCCTCCTGTGATGTGATTTCGACATCCCTGACTGCTAGTACGTAAAAAGTTTCTAGGGAACAATGGAAAATTTCGTAGAGTTGTACTCGTTTTGAATTTATTAGAACCATTTTATTCCTTTTTTCGTCCCAAGTGAATGAAGTATTTCTTAGAAAATTGTTTAGTTTTAGGAACCATTTTAGAAAAGGAGTTGATTTTTCTAATAACATTTTGTTATTTTTGGAGTATTAGTATATGTAACTGCAAAACTGAACAAGTTGGGATGTTTACGAAAGGGATAAAATATTAGTGCTAAGAGCCATCAATATTTGTAAATGTCAGGCAAATGTTAAATAAATGATTTTTGGAGACAGCTTTGAACTGGTTTGAAGTAAATTTAAATGATTCGATAAATAATTAAAAATAGGGTTAGCAAAACTGGAAATAAACTTGTTTTTTGGGGTTTTTGCTATTTTTGGCAAACATTAACTCGAGTAAATTTTTGGCAAACAATAATTCGAACCATAATTCGAGTACTTTTAACACAAACCTAAGTAAAATTTATATTTTTAAGGACCATTAAATAAGTAAAATCAACAAACTTTCTTAACAGAATACTACTTTCAGAAAAAAATATTTATTGTCGTTATAGCAAAAGCACAAAAGGCAAATAAGGATAAGCACTGGTTGTCATCTACCAAACCATTAATTAAAGATAAGGATAGGATCTCGTAAATAAATAAACGTGTAATTTTGGCTTCCTGCCTGAGCAAATCCGTATTATTAAACAAACTTACTTAAATTTGGCCTATTTGGCCTATTCTTGTAGATTATGTTCAAAAATTACCAAAATCAAAAATTTTAGCATGTTTAAAACAAAGAAATCTGAAGGAATGGAAATATTTTCCAATCGAGTCTTTGGTAAAATATTCACAATATTTTAAGGTCAAAATGTGAGACATGATAAAAGTCATCTAAAGATACACAAGATATTAGGTAAAGTATGTAAAAATTTTTAAAAAGAAATTCGCAACAAATATAAAAATATTACCCTTTGAAAATTGGAGAGCAAAACCATTCAGTTTCAATCTTGAGTATCTTGACACGGTGTATAAATACATACATACATATTATTTAACGTTCGTTTCGTCTACGGAAAACAGTTACTTTTAAGAATTATGTTCAAAAGTAGCACGGTATCTAATTCTGTAAAAGTGATATTAAATTTTGAAAAATATAACAATGCTATTAAAGTTGAACAAATCCGGATTATCGTCTTTTGAAATAAAATTGGATCTGATTAGTAGTTTTTTTTAAATTATCTCGCAGCCCAAAAAAATGAAATGAAATCAACAAAAATATCCGCAATGTTCGGTTGGTAGTTTAAATTTAAAGCAAAAGTTTTATTTGTTGCAAAAAAAAATATTGTATCGGTCACCCTAAATTCTGCAGAGATATTTAATTTTGAAGTTCAGAATATCAATGCAAAATTTGTTTGTTAATGCTCGTCTCCTTGCAAAATTATACAAAAAGACTGACCAAAATTTTAGATTTACACAAATAATAAAAATTGTAGGAAAGCGCTAGTAAAAAAGTAGAATGTCTGTTCGAAATATTTTATAATTATTTTTAATTTTAATTTTGAAATATCTTTTTAAGAACAATTTGGAACGAAACCTAAATGCAACGCATTTTATAAATCCAATTGCATACTTTAAGATAGGTTTAGAAGAAAATTTTCATGTGAAAAAAGTTTTTATGTCAAGCCTCACTTCTTGCTTGACCTTTTTGGAAAGCTGAGAAAAACTGATTATCAAATTTGATGAAAAGACAAAAAACAGACATCAAATTTAAGCACCCTGTCTTAACCAATTTTGTAAGTTTTGGAAACCCCTGATTTTATGTTCTAAGTTTTCAAGGAACTTTGTGTATTTATTAGCTCGCCATACGTGGAGAGCTATTGCTCTCGTCGGGGTCGTCTGTCTGTCCGTCCGTCCGTCCGTCACGCTTTAATCCTATATGGGGCAAAGTAGACTGGTTCGTTTTGCCCCCGGTCCATTTGGCCTCGAGAACGTTTTGGGTTTAAAGCGTTAGTTTTGATGTCTTCGAAATTAATTTTTTGGAGTCTTAAGTTATAGCGATGTAATTAAAGTAAAGTCAGGAAAGTTAATTTTGTTAAGTTAAATTACGCGTTTACAGCTTAGCATCACCGTTGAAATGGCGAGCTATTTCCAACGTTTACAACGTTTTATTATAACCTAAGCTCCAAATATCACACAGAATTAATTTTTGTCATAACAGTCCATAATCTGATCACTATGCGTTTACATTAGATAGATTTAAAAAAAATTCAATACTAACTGCGCCTAAAATTTTCATTGCAAACTTGAAAAAATTAAACATTAGGATCCAATTAGAAAATTTAAAATAAAACATTACATCCGTTTACTAATTTAAGCTATTCCGTACATTCCATAAATTCTTTATTGTTACGGATGTTGCATTTAATAATAAAATGTGGCTGCCCTCTTCAAATTATAAAATGTCAGCAAAGGTCAACTGCACGACTTGTTTTGACTCTGTGTTGAAAAATGGCGTCGTTGTTTTATATAATTGATTATATGGTTGTGCTGAATTTTCAGTTTTCAAAGTCCAATAAATGTTTAATTAGTCTAGAAGGAGTTTCTGTTCATTTATTTTATAGTTGTCTTTATTTAAGTAGTTCGTTTGAACACAACTATTTACGGTTTACAATGTGTTGCAAAATGCCAATTCGGTTATACAATCATTTTGACGTTTTTGTAAAAATTGTGCACACAATTAAAATAGAGCTATTTTAATTTCATATAGAATTTTTTGAAAAAATTTACTATGTTTGAAGTTAGATTTTTTTTTACTATATCGTCGTTTTGTTTTAATTTGTTTGAATTGTATGTCTGTAAAAAGAATACATTTTTTTTATAGAAGTTGATATTAAACATGACCATAGAATGATTCATTTGACGAAATCAACTTCCTTTTTCATTCTCAAGCTGAGGAAAGTTTACATTTGGTCCAGTTTGTCGCCCTAAAATAAAGTTGCTTGCAGGTTAGGGATGCAAAATTTTAAGATAGAAATTGGTCAATATGTAGGTCATAATTTACTAATTTACAAATTTTGTCAAATCTATCGAAAGTTCTCGGTTGCAAATGTCCATCGTCACATTATCAGAGACTGATGAAGCGAAGCCTGTCTCAGTAGACAAAATCCATTTCCTTTCTCTCTTGTCTCATTCTCAAACCGAGCAAAGTTTTGCATTTGTCCCAATTTGTTACCTCAATAAAGTTGGAGTTGAGTGATGCAAGGATTTGAGAGAGAATGTGAGACTCGGAAAATTTGTTCTCTTGGAAAGAGCCGAAAGTTCTAACCGGCTTCCTTTTACTTTTTTGGCAGGTTGGGAAAGATTTAAACTGGCAGAGATGGATTGCAAAATCCCAAATATCCATGTTGAGGCTTATGGAAGTATAAAGAAAAGAGAGCAAAAAATATTTATAACCCTATCTTTGCCAATATCTCAAAAGTTTGGGATGAGGATTGACATTGTCAAGTTGGATGAAAGTTTTACTCTTTCTATGTATTTATGTTGTACAGGGTGTCTAAATATTCTCTAACTTTGTGCTAATAATTAAAATAGTTAGAAACACTGTACATTAATTAGCAAAAATTTGCATTCTTAACAAAATTGCAAAACCTCGCCTGGTCTTAAATTTCATTTCCGTTATAAAATAAAATGCAAGGTATAGCACTAAAACCCAAATTCATTCACCGTAAAAAAGAAAACTCGGAGAAAGTTTTAATTCAACTCATTTCTTTCCTTTATTCCCACGCTCTGCAAATATTTCCCAACTCAAACCAGATAAATCCAGTTTGGGCCATATTATTTTTATCACCGCCGGTTTTAGGATCAAAACAAGTTTAAGGGTCCACGTGTCGGGACTTTTTATTCCAGTGACGAAGGGACTTGTTTACAACGACACGCGTCCTTTGGAACGATAATAAAAGCTGAAGGTGACCTTGGACTAGGTTATCGATCCCCCGGCGCGTGTAGATTATAAAATACAGTAACATAATAGTTTTCCTCCCGGGTTTTAGCTTTAGGGACTTTCTCCGGAGAAAACAGTTGCAGTCTAAAGAGAAGTGGGGAAATTATTGCAATTTAAGTTAAACGTTTTATTTGGGGACCAGAGTTTAAGGGCAAATGATTATACATAAGAGCAATGCAAATTTAGGAAAATACAGTTTTTTGCACATATGTATACTGGCATAGGTATACCGTACGCAAATTACGTAAGAAATGCCGTAATTTTTACATACTAAGTACATATTTATTGGAGGTTTTTGAAGCCATAAAAATAGCAAACGTGCTGGATTAATAAAACAATTTGTTTCTTTTCTGAAAATTGTTATTTGTATACCCTGCTCTTTATGACAACTGATGGTACTGATTCAACTTAAGCATTTTTATAATCATAAGAAGAGGGGTTTTAATGAAATTTCTATAAAATTTCTATTTCATTATTTCCAAATGCTAAGGTAAAATTTAAATCTCAGCCGCAATTTTAAGATTTATGTATCGAGTAAATTGAATTTAAAATTTTTTTTTTTTCATATATGCAAAATCACATGCTTTATATTTAAAAAGAATTATGTAAACGGGATGCCACATAATTTGGTCCCGGGTTGTTTTGGGGCTTACTAAAGGACGAAAACAACTTGTTTTGATGCAGAGAGAGAAAGAGGAAAATCTGAGGAAAGTAAATTACCCACAATTTGAAAGTTGAGACAACTGATGTTTGAGTTGAGAGAAAGTTTTGGAATGCATAATTTTGTAAAGAATGTTTGCAAATGGCCGAGTTTAAACAATAGAAAAGCTAATTGCATACAAAATTGGGGATTTTTAAAGGATTGAGAAAGTACTTACTTCAAAATGTTTTATGCATGATTTTGTAAAGTTGAGCAAAATGTTTCATTCCGGGAGAAAGTTAATTGAGTGCATAATTTAAAATTAAACTTTAGATTGTAAAAGTTTAATTGGACGTAAAATGTTTTAAGATTAGGACAATTACAGTCAAAATTAAAAAAACTTAAATACAGAAATTTCTATGGCAATTTTTATGTTTCATGCATTTTTAAATACTAATTTAGAAATATTATTCCCTTGTAAATTCCTAATTTCATTAAATTCCAGGCAAAATGCTGCATACTTATTATTGCAGATAGTTTTTTTTTCATTTTCAGAATAATTCATCATATCATGGAAAAGGTAAGTTTATTTTCAAAGTTTCATTAACATTTAAATTTCCATGAAAATAAAAACACCAAATCGCATCCAAATTTTAATTTGAAAAAATTATAATTTCCATAAACACAGCCACAATTTTATATGCTAACCACATTTTAATGGCCCCGTACACGAACATTAATCAAGATCAGATTTCATCCACGCGTGGCAGTGCATAAATTGCATAAATTGCTCTGAAAGTTATCACCAAGTCAATAAGTTACAACATCAAACTAAAAATTTTGCTGTTAGTGGAGCGAGTGCATTTCACTCTCCACGTGAAAAATAAAACTCAATGTCAAATGGAGAACACCCGTGCACAAACGTAAACAAGCAAACAGTAAACTTAAACGTCCAGTCGCCAGCACAAAAGGAGCTTCGGGGTGGAGGAAATTGTGAAGAGAGACAGCGTTGGTATGGGCCCACCCTGTATTTGATAACAGAATACAGAAACAGACTGGTTGTGGCTGTGGTTGAATGAAAATTTAAACTGAATGTAAGAGAGTGGTGAAAGTTTGTGAAATGATACTCTTTATGCATTACTGATTTATGGATTTAAACATTATGCATAAGTAAAGTTGGAAAAAGTAGAAATTGAGTTGAGACATGCAAATAAAAAGTCTTCTAGGAATTTGAAATTGAAAACATTTTAGATAAAGTAATGGAGACAAAAGTTGCATGTTATGAGCTGTTGTCTCGAGTTGCCTCCGATTGTAACAATCAGTTGACCACACCCACTCATTTTCAGTGGGTGTGACCTTTTTGCCAAGTAGAAGAGAAATACTTAAAAAGTTTTGGGTAACTCAAACCTGTATGATTTTTACGTCTTAGTGATTTTTAAATTTTGTTGATACCTAAAATCTTACTTTCAGAAGTTTAAGATACCTA
Organism: Proisotoma minuta; assembly: GCA_034698145.1. Classification (NCBI taxonomy): domain Eukaryota; kingdom Metazoa; phylum Arthropoda; class Collembola; order Entomobryomorpha; family Isotomidae; genus Proisotoma; species Proisotoma minuta. The sequence goes on from JAQIXN010000412.1 coordinate 6,450, forward strand.
ATAGGTAGAAAAATTGCGGGCCAGAATCAGAATTGGTTTAAATGACAATTCAGTGGGTGTGGCTGGTAGGTATAATTCAATGGAAATTGTAAAACTTTCTAAATTCACAATTAATGCATTATTAACAAATGCAAGATTGACAATTTGTACTTGCATGTATTAGACGCCGTTGTAATTTTCATAATTTATTGTTGAAAGCACTGTAAAATAAAGGTTGGAAGTTGTAATTGTCCCATGATTATTTAACCTTACAGAATTTCGTGAATCAAATCATTCTTATTTTTAAATTGTAGTACGATTTTAACGCCACAATTTATTTTTATTTTGTGTAAAAGAGTATAATAAATTAGAGATTGATAGTTGTTTTCATTATTTTATTTTATCATTCATAACTCTTATGGCTTAATATTAGCAAAATTAAAACAAAAAGATTCAGCCAGACAGAAACATTCTTTATTCATCTTCCTTTTAAACTTTAAACAGACAGACAGACTTCCGTCCACTCCCATAACACATCTCATCCCTTTCTCTCCACTTTCTCCACATGTAAAAAACATCCAAATCCATTTCAGCTAAAAACAATTTAATCTGACCAATGCATTGATTACATTACAGCCATTGTTTGCAGCTCTCAATTATTTAACCCATCCACAATTTGCATAGCAAAAAAGGAGGACTCCAATGCTCTCCTCTGACGTCTAGTCAACAACAACCTAACTTAACTTAACCAAATAGCAAATTAAACTGAAGCTGGCGACTACGAGCAGTTAATGGTCTAGTCCTTTAGGCATAACCAAACCAAAACTTGTTTTGGCATACTGTCCATCCACTACGTGGTAACCCAACACCTCTCAAAAATTTCGAAAATTTCTCAAAATTTCCGAGAAATTTTAATTTGTTAATATGGCAGCTAGTGTTTGACCCCCAAGAACGCAGGGCAAGTAGAAACTAGTTTGTCTGTACTTTTAGCTCGGTCTCGCTCTCGGATGTACAAGTTGGTATGGAAAAAATAGCAGGCAGCCAAAGATCGTTCCGGCTTCAGACGGAGTAGAGCTCAACTTGTGTCTAGACATTTAACAAGAGTTCTTAGGGAATCCTAAGCAAAGAATGAGTCGCAATTAAGGCTTAAGAAACGAAAATAAAAGTAAAATGGAAGTGGTTTGCTAATTATAAAAACTTGGGAAAGTTTGAAATTTGTGCAATATTTTGAGAAAGAGAAAGACATTATAGTGATTTGGAAGATTTGGATCTAAATTAAAGGTAAATTGGAATTTACAAGATTTTTGGGGATGAATTTAAAGGATTTTGGATAAAGTTGGAATTTTGGGGTTAGAAAATTGAATTTGAGCATTGTAAAGTTGGCTTAATTTTTGGTTTTTAGCTTGGAATTTGATTTCTGAGAGTTGGGGAATTTAGTTGGGATGTTTTTTTGTTGTTTTGTGGATGGAATTTGGGATTATTTGCTAAAATTAGAATTTCAAGATTGGAAAATTGTTTAGATTGACCAAATTATCTTTGATTTAATTTTTTCTGTTGTTTTTTGAGATTATTATGACAAATTGGCTAAAAATATGGTCTAAATTGACTTTTTTAAGTAATAAAACTCAATTTCCTTTCCAATTTCCTGTTTTTCAAGATGAAATTTTGATTGCTCAATTGAAAAAAAAATGTTAAAAAGTTAAGGAAGAAGGAAAATCATTTGAAAAAACAAAATTGACGTAATCGAGATTTAACAAAATTCTGAGAACTTTTTTAACAAGTTTTTACAACTCAAAGTTTACAATTTGTGGTCCTTGATTTAATTATTTTAGGTACTTTGTTTGGAATCAGGTATCAAAGGAAAAAACAATAACTTTTGACTTGAAGTGCTTTGTTTTTGTAATCTAAAGCTTGCTCGGGTCACTTACTAAAACAAAAGACGGTAAATTGAGTTATTTGGAGAATGTTTTTGTTTTGAAGAACCCTGTATACGTTTAAAATAGAAGTTTCATGATGTATTGTGTTCATTAATGGAATTATGGAGCTTTTAAATGTATTTTTGATATAATTTTGAGCTTAAATATTACTTTCTGCACCCTGAACATCAATGTACACGATACATACAAATATTTTAAGTCACCCTGCATAATTCTAATATAATTAAGATCATTTTGATTCAATTTCGAACATTTTTGAGCCGTTTTTGATTCGAAGTTGAAGGTCCTGGAGAAGGTTATAACTTTAAAAAATAATTTCTTCCCTGTACATCTTTGCTGATAAGCCAACCGAGCAAGATTTTACTGCACCCGACATAAAATTAATGGAATTAGGTGATTTTAAATTGATGTCGGTATTTTTTTGGCAGTTTTGGTTACAATTTTCTGGTTTTGTATGGTGGTTTCAAAAAGATACAATTTCCCTTAAAGAAAAGTTCATCCGCCCTGTCCATAATTTGATTAAACAACATTTTGTGTCATCTTGTAAAAATTTAGTGGATTTGAGATCAGATTTCGTGTATTTTGTATATAATTTAATAGTATTATTATTATTAAATAAAATTGTCTCGAACCTTAACGGTTTCAGATAAGTTAATTAACTAAGATTTTAGCATACTCTGCACAAATTTAATGGAATTAGGCTGCTTTTGATCAATTTAGAATTTGTGTAGCTCATTTCTGTTCCAATCCTGAATGTTTTCAGAATGAAAATGAGTTGCATCAGCTCCAGAAAATTCCTGCGCCTTGTAATACAAGGCTTGTTTAGAGTACTCTGCAATATTTTTACCACCCTGAAAATCTCAGATTCAATTAGTCCGGATTTTGATCCAATTTTGTCCATTTTGCATCAAAATAAACAGATAAGTCAATTACAGCAGATTTTTCCCATCCTGTTCAAAACAAATCCAATTATTCTGCTTTCCAGCTAAATGCAGGGCTATTAAATTTACAAATCTCGGATCTTCCAAATTTAATATTTTCCACACCCTGTAACTTTTCCATAAGTCAATTTATCCTCGGAAATGAGATTCTTCTGCCTAGGAGAAAATCCGATTAGTTTTAATATTACTCTAAAAATTGCCTGATGGTGAAATTGCTGGAGCTCGAATTTTCACCCAACTAAACAAAATGAATAATTTCCTTATCTAGGGACTAAATTGATTATTTGGGAAGAGATTAAATTGTCTGTCTGTCTGACCAAAGGTAATAAATAGGCCGTCACTTTTCGAATGATGTCTCATTCTAAATTTAAGTGTAGACCTCAACCAAGGTCACAGGGGTCAACATTCGTCTTTTAGAAATTGTTAAAGTGTGAAGCAACAAAAATTGATGTCATTCACGACATTTTGACCTTTCCCCTTGAATATCATCATCTTCAAACTTGACCTGGGACAGGACTTTATTTAACTGCTTTTCAAATATATATATATAGGTTCTATGCGTCAAAACGTTGAGCAGTTATCCAGAGAACAATTTGAAAGACATATATCGTATTACGTATTTTGTTAGTAGTACATCCATTTACGTTTCGAATTTTAGCCAAAATAATCCCGTTTTCGATAAAAGAATTTCTCCACTATATAATAACGCGATTAGTTTCTAACTTTATCAATCTCCTGTTTGCAGACTCCCTCTCAAATGAGATGAAATTGGGATGAAAATTCGCTCCTTCAAATTTCCTACTTCCTCCGGGATGGAAGTTAACGCCAAACTCAATCAAAAGCCAAGCCCCCACCTCAAAAAAGTTTTGAAAAGCTATCAACTGACGGCAGCAAACACACTCTGCGGTCCCCCCTCAGTTTTCCCCCCAAAATCGTCGAAACCCGATAATTACGCCGATCCAAACTCGTCAATTCACTCAAAAGATGTGAAGTACTGCTGCGGATCGTCATCGTCAGCATCAAGTGGCAGTATGAGTGATGCCTCAAGCAGCTCTTCAACAACTTCTAGTCCGCCCCCACCCCCACTGGTAATTATTAAGGAAGAACCAGCAGATTTCAGAGAATTTGAAAAGTTTGATTTTGGATCATCAGTGCCAAAAAAGTTTTTGGCCAAGAAACGACGAGACGATGAAGCAACGGCGGCAGCTTTGTTGGCAGCGTGGCAGCATCAATCGCAAAAGTTTTTGGCGCCAGTTTTAAGTGCAGCGGATCGCGGGGGCGGAAGCGCGGAAAAGAGGGAAACAGCATTGGAAGGAGAGCCCATCGCTTGTTTCACAGTTGGCGGCGAGAAGCGGTTGTGTTTTCCGCAGATATTGACATCCGTTTTGAGACCCTTTAGCCTGGCACAGATTAATCAGGTGAGGAATGTTTGGAAATTGTTATTTTGTGGGATTTGCCAAGAATAGAGAAAGATTGATAATTTTGAAAGGTTTTAGCTTAGCATATTTTTAAAGTTTCAAATGGACTTTGAAAATTTTATTAAATATATTATTTTTCCTAAATGAGGAAAACAAAATCATTCTGTTTGTTGTTTTAAAGAATTTTGAATGAAAATTACAATTCCGCAGCTCGTAATAGGTTTAAATGCGAAGATGGCTAAAAAATCATGTTTCAGATGCAAAATTCAAAGAAACTCGAAAAAATATTTGGTGATTATTCATAGTTGAAAAGCATTTTAGACAAAACTCTTTATTAAATGGCCAATTTTTCCGAAGCAAAATCAAAAACCATATAACTGCTGCAGCCATATAATCAACTTATGCAAGTTTTTTCTTCTGCCCCAAAAAGTTCATGCTCAAATTAATCTTTTAATTCAGTTTCGCTCACAAAAAGTGAATGTAGTAAGCGCAACGTCTGCAATTACTTGCACTGCATTGTTGCGAATGCTAAAAGCTAAACTTTTGATGTTAGATGTTGTGAAGTCTGCAAAATGTCTGCTGGCTGCTCCTATTTATTTTTTATCCTCTCATATTCTGGTTTTCCTTTGCCTCATAACTGTTAAACTCAAAGTTATGTAGAGTTGGCCATTTTACAAATACTTTAGAAAATAGTTGCCTTTTTTCAATTGGCCCAAGTTTGGCGCTCGTTAGATGGCGTAATTTCATAGCAGCAAAACAGGGTTTATTATGTTTTTGCGATCCTTATAGGTTCTTGTCAAAATTATTCATCTATTTCGAATTAGATACCTAATTACACTGAAAAAGTTCAAATTGGCGTTAAGCTATGGCAAATTTTGATAAGCGTTAGATGTGACAACTTTAACACACCAAATACACATTCAAATCAAAATAACATATTTGTTACATTGTAACCCTGTTTAGTTAGTCGAAGTCAAGGGAAGTCATTTTACATCTCCAACTTTTGGCAAAGTCAGCAAAAGGAGATTATTGGCTTCCCTCCCAGACGACGCCAAAGCCAAAGCCAAAGCATAAAGCGAACTCTCTCCAAATGCAAATTTGGATTCAATGCTGCACTCACTGCAATTTATTTATTCGTCCTCCCAACAAAGTGTGGTTTCTTTCAGAAGACACCTTGTAAGTAAAAAGAGTAGATTGCATTTTTATGAGGAGAGGTCCAAAAACTTGTTAGCAATAGAATTCTCCCCACCCTGTACAATCAAATCGAATTTTTGCAGCTGCAACTTTGTGGTATGATGTATAGAATGGGCTTTCCACATTGTAAGGTAGAAATATAAAAAGTGTGATTTTCTCTGGACAGAGAAAATCCACACAATCCATCCATCCATCAATTCTCACACCCCGCACATTTTTAATGTTGATAGGAACCAGAAAATTGTATAGAATTCTAGTTTTTGCCAGTTTTTTATGTTGAAAAGTTGGAATTTCGCTATGCAACTTTGTATCCTGTAAAAGATTTAGATTGCATTTTTATGGGAAGAGCTCCAAAAGGTTTTTATCCCACCCTGTACAATCCTGAAATAATCGAATGGCTTCAACTGCAACTTTAATTTTTTGAGAGGTTGCATCTCATTGAAGTTTTTCAACACCCTGCACCCATAATAAAATTAGAGAACGCAATTTTTCCTCGAATCCAGCAAAATTTGCTATCTAAACGCAATCTTTCAAATTTTTCCCAGACCACCATGAATTTAAAAGGCTCAAGAATTTAATTGAAAGTAAAGCTAACGAAAATCCATTAACTCAAGGTCTTGGCAAAAAGTAAAAACACTTTCTTCCAGAACTTTTGCATCTTTGTATCGTAAAAAGCGTATAGATTGAGGCATTGAGGAGCAAACAATAAGCTTGTTAATATCAAGTTGGTTTTGCACTTGAATTTAATGGAGTGCAGTTTAATGGGGGAGATAACCTTGGATCTCATTCCTTTAATCTTAATTTTGTTCTCTGCCAGTTGGAGCTTATAAATTTATAGTCCTATAATTAATTCAATTTGTGCAGGTCTTAAAATTAAATAGTCATCTGTCTGTCTTTTGGATTTTTGTAAGATTTTGTAAGATGTCGTAAATATTTTTTGGGGAATGTTGAGCGGGTCAAAGGTTAGGTCTGTGTCTATATTATTTTATGCTGCGTGATTTTGACATTTATAAATATTTTGAGCTCCACAGTTTCAATTAGCTTTAATTGTCCAGTTTAAGTTAATTGTGTAAACAGCGACGGCCCAATTGCGGCCTGGCTTGTTTTTGTCCATCATTATAACATAACAATAACAATTTGGCATAATGCAGCTTGTTTCATACGCCGAAAAATTGGTATACTAAACACGCCTATTTTTACAGGGTGCAAAAAAAATTGTAAAGGTTTGACTTGGGCAAAAATAAAATCTAAATTTTGTCACATCGTTTAAAAATTCAGATTACTAGTTTCCATTGTTCAAAAATTCAACTCCAATTAGTTGATATTTTTGTCCTCCTCAAAACAATTTTGAACTCCTATATCTACCAAACCCTGCACATTTTACAACTGCGTTTTATCCTCTGCGTAGGTATGCGTTACTCTGTTTTGTTGTGGTTTCATTAGTTTAATGGATGCCGAAGGTTTTAATATACGGAGTCAGAATACAATAATTTTTGAGAAGTATATGGTTTTATAATTTCTGCCTCAACCCTGCAGCTTGCAAATTTTGTTTATCAGTTGCCAAATTGTTTTGTTCCCAGTGTCCCTTCTTTTTTTCCCGTTCCAAGGGCGTTTTGTTATTTGGCCTAGGTTATGATTAAATTAAATTATTTTTTAAAATGAGAATACCAATACAATTTAGCAGAGCAAAGCAAAATAAATTTAATTGTGTGTAGTTAGACTCGTTCCAAAAATTTTTTTTATTAAAAGATCAAAGGAGTCGAAACTTCGAAAGCCATTTCTGTAAATGCAGATGATATTTTGCGGAATTTTTGAACGAAAAATCACGCTTTAAAATCCATATACAAGGTGGCTTGTGATTCTTTTTTGTTGCCCCCAAAACTATTTACTATCTATTAAGGCAATGAGACTATCAACATTTCACAAATTCAATAACGGCGTTTAGCTTTAGATTTCCCATACAGATTGGACATTAATGTACAGGGCATCTAAAAACAAACATTTTACATATCAAACTATGCCCCTCCACAAAAAACTGTTTGTCCTTCCATTCCTAAATATTTTTTTACTCTCTAGGTAGGTCAGGAATCAAGGAGGGAGATAAACATATCACAAATAAAATATTTGCTCAAGCCAAGACGCATTTATATCATTTAATTTTGGAGTTGCAGCGACAGCTGTTTAACTTGGCGTCCGTCGTCTTATCCGACGCGACGCCTTCCGTCCTAAAAAATTATCAAAACTGGTCGTAACCAGACTTTGTATTGCTAAAATGTTTACAAAATACAAAAATATTTAATATTTGCAATGCTGCAGTTTAATCTTTTATGGATAATCCATAGTTTGCTAGATTCCATGACCTTTGAACTCAAATGAGAGAACCTACGGGGTCCATCTTGACCTAAGAGGGGGGATTTTGAGTATACATGATCGCTAAGACAAAATTTATGAAAAACATAGATTATCCACTTTCGGCTTATCTGCATCAAACTTTTACAAAATACAGGGTACAAAAAACTTGTTAAATACTATTGCACAACCCAAAACAATGCCTATATAATAATTCTTAAAGTCAACGACCTTCCTTGAGTTAATTTCATTATACGCTATTTTATTTTACGCTATGAATTGTTTGTTGGTGGTTCGCAAGGCTGTCTGCGTTGTCTGCTATGAAATTATGATTTGTGTCTGCTAAAGTAAAAAGAATGGGCACAACAGGATTTCGTCTGTCGCCATCTTTTCTAGGTCGTTTTTATTACATTATTATAGAATAACAGAGCTTAATTATGGTAATTAATAGTTTGTCTGTCCGATAAAAAAATAATGAAATGGCTCAACGCCAGAAATATTTTTGGGGAATTTTGGATACGTTCAAAAAGTTACAGATTGGTTGTGGGCCTCCTTCAAATGATTTAACTTCTATGAAGTGTTAAAAAACATTGGAAAGGGCACAATGAGGACAAAAAAGTCGTTCCCCAGTCAAAATGTCTGCGTAGACCAAGAAATGCAATTTTCGAACAAAAAGCTCCTCAACTCTCAAACTAAATAGGCACACACTATTCCAGCGGCCACTTATGTATGTCTTAAAAATTATGACTATGTAGTTTTAGACATTCTCGTTATTCCACATCAATTAACCAGATCCGTATTTACCGTCTATCGGTATTTACCGTCTATCCGTATTTACCATTTTGCATTCAAACTTTTCATTAATTTAAAAACAGCGTCAAACTCCAACATTTTGCTTTCTAGCAAAAGCATGGGACACTAGAAAGGGTCATTGCAAGTCTTAATAGCAGTTAGAAAAGCAGTAATTTAAACACTACTAATTAATTTAAATTGTTTAATTTCAGATGTGCGACGAGCTTCAAATTTTCTGCTCAAGATGCAGCGGCGAGCAGTTGGAGGTGCTGAAAGTGACGGGCGTAATTCCGCAGGGCGCGCACAGCTGCGGATTAATTACCAAGACGGACGCTGAGCGACTAGTCAACGCTCTTCTCCACCGCAACCCCCCGAAGGCCGCTGTGGCGTTGGGATCCGTCGCCGCCCGCGGAGGACTCGCCGCGTCGACAGGAAATAAGTCCTTCAGGGTCTATCACGAATGCTTTGGAAAGTGCAAAGGGATTGTGCTCAGTCATTTGTACGAGAGAATTGATTCCCTATGCATCGAGTAAGTTCATTTCTTCTGTTTTTCTTCATTTCAAAAATTTTATGTGCAATGTGAATTAATGTTTATCTGCCTGCTTGCAAATGTTTTGACGTGGCGACTTGAAACATGGGTTGCGGCCTAATTTAAAGCTCTTCATCTCGTCTTCAAATTAATTACGATTAAATCTCTTCATCCCCATCCCTTATTTTCTTGCAAAACTGTCAAATATGGCACTTTTGTGGATGCGATCGGGTTTTCTTTCTAAGGAGCGTATTTTAAAAGTTAATGACTTTTTTCAGATGCGTTGAATGTCACGGTCTATTTTCTCCCAGTCGCTTCGTGGGCCACTCCCACCACCGACAAGAAGTTCGAACTTGTCACTGGGGATTTGATTCTGCAAAGTGGCGTCACTATCTCCTTCTGGCCAGGGAAGAAGACTCCTCAAGATGGGAAAAAATTCTGGTAGATTTCAAGTCCAAGTTCGATCATAAGCGAAAGGTAATTAAGCATTTCTTAGATTAAATTATTTCATATTTATCCTAATATTTGCCACCCACCACAGATCTATTTAAGCGATTTAAGAGGTTTTCAAATTTATATAAAACTTATTGGCGTTAAAATCTTTTATTTTTTCAAATTTTAAACGTACTTTTACATTTGGAATATAAAATATTATAAAGATGAATTTGATTTTAAGCTGTAAATCTTTAAATTGGAGCGGTAATTTTTCTGTTATCGAATATTTTAACTTGAATTTATAGAACATTTTCTATCAAACTTTCCCCGAATTTTAACTCTGATGAAAGCTTTAATAAGTCAAATGTTTTAACATGTTATAATATGTAACTTACATAGATATCCTCTTAAATTACATATTAGTGGAGAAAGAACTATAAAAATGGTATTATGTCACAAATTAAGCTAATTCTAATTAATCTTTAAATGGCCGTAACATACCAAACTTTAATAATATTTTATAGTATAATATAAATATAATATTTTATATTTTACATTTTTAAACCAAACTTTTTGTTAATTTTTTTAAGGATGTCCAATTCTAATAAATTATAAGTACATCCAAAGTACAAAATTTTCTATTCAAACATTTGAACTTGAAAAGTCCAATTATCCAACTCAAACATTCCGTTGGAGAAAAGATTAGGAATTAATACAATTTACATTATTTAGAAGAATACGTAACCAATCGAACGTTTGCAGTATTTGTCTGTCTGTAATTTTTGGCTACGTGCACTGCCTTAAAATTCTATAAATTTTTAAGTAGTGTCCTACTCTCGTTTTAAGCTTTCAGCTTAAATCAAATCGAACATCGGATTTCAGGGTAATTATTAGCACAATTTAGCATTCGTACTGTTCAGCATACAGTTTTGCCTATCATCGGATTTTCTAATAATGACAGAGAAAATGGAGAAAGTTTAAAAAAAATCCTTGATGTAATTTTGACTACATTCACAAAATTTCACAAAAATATTCACTCGTATATTTAAGATCTATATGTTCAAGTATTCTAATGTTTTCTTCAAGAACAATCCCAATCTGAAATTGACACTTTATGCCCTAAAATCCGAATTTTTTAAAATTGCGTACAACCTTTACAAATTCAAACTTGTCGAGATGGAGAAAGTATTAATATTATTTTACCTACTCTTTGAATCTATTTGCAATTTCTGGCTACGTGCACGAAAATCAAGATCTCATTAATTTTCTAGTGGCTTCTCCCTCCTACAGTTTTATTTATATCAAAATCCATTAAAAAGCCAAATAGTTGAATTAATACACAATTTGTTGCTGTGCACGTGAAAAGTGAATCCCAGAAAAATGTAATACCCACACAATCTCTTCTATAATTCTGGAAATTGCAGGGAATTTAAATTTTGTTATCCTAATATTTTAACCTCAATATATAAAACATGTTAATATAAAGAAATTTAAATTAGGAAATGTGTGGGTATCAAATTTTCCTGAAAATCCCCTTTCATATGCACATACAGCCCCACATTATTGTTTTATCTTGCTTTTTAATTTTTTGCTTACGTGCACTAAAATCTAAATTCTAAAAGTTCTCATACGCCTACAAATCCCAATTTGTGAGAGTTCTCAATTTGATGCTCAATACTTGAGAATTTGAGTATTTGATTCCATTGTAAGTTGAAGTGTCCTTGAGTTGTCCTCTTACTTTTACTTTACTTCTCCTGTCAAATAAAACATGGAACATAAAACTTTCTCCAATTTAAACTTTGCTGGGGAAATAAATTGGACCAATTATTTCTTTTTTGAATAGTAAATGATATCCCATGTCATTTATTTTCTGTGGAATATTTATGTAAGCAGTAATCTTTTTACATACATTCGTCTAATTTCGGTCTGTCTCTATATATATTAGAACTTTAAACTGTATGGTCAATTTTTATTATCATTGTAATGAAAAAATGGACAGATTTTCCATAAAATTCGACACATTTCTTACTGCCAATTTTTCCAGTAACCACCTACAAAAAGAAATTGCAATTAATTTGCCACGAAGCTGGAAGCTGATCCTTTCCGCGAAACTTTCTCCCACATAACATCCGAAATTTTTCCAATTAGGAATCTTGAGAAATCCAAAGAAAGCAAAGCTGTCAACAACTAATGGTCCCAAAATTTAATACAATTGTAATGATACAATAGTATTATTTTTCGAGGTGGGCGTGAACTTTGATCTTTGTACTTTGGCTTCTCTTTCACACAATGGGCACGTGGACAATTTATTGTTACGTAAAATAAGTAGTGAGAACATATATTATTTGGGTAACAAAGGAAATGTATTTCTGGGGCTTCAAGTGGAGAAAGTAATTTAGTTTTACACTTTTGTGGCTTGCTTCAATTAATCAAGCATTTGGTAACCACATGCTTTGAAATTCGTAATAATGTGACGCTTTTCATCTGTTTGACAAGTTTCATAACTTATGAGTGACGATGTCGTTTTCGGTGGTAAATTTTGTTTGGATATTTAGAAACACAATAGTTTGTGGATTAAAACAAATAGGCGTAGGAATTAGGCAAATAAACAACATTTCGAGAAACTTTGAACTAAGGTCGCTCTAAAAGAGTCAGTCATCTTGTAGTTTCACCTGAGATGCAACATCATAAGGCTAGGTGCTAATTCTTAGGTCGCTAAATCAAAATATTCGGGAGTAATTGAAAGAACATACAGACCGAGCACTCATTTTCAAGTTGGGTCTTCGCCCATAAATACTAATTTTTTAGAAGATTTGAATACAGATGTGGATTAAATTTTGACAGTTGGGGCCCAGCAATTTACAATTTGCGAATTGGCAATTGGCATCAACTTAACATGCAATTTTGTAACAGGGAAAAGGTTTTTCACTCCTGTCACGTCAATCATGCAAATATAAAATACCTACGTCCAAGATGCAAATTATTTAAGATCATTTGGCATTTTTTTCTCAATTTTGTAGCAGCAGATGTTTGAAGTTTGATGGGATAATTGTTAGCAATTTGTTAGAATGTGTAACATTTGGAATCAATATATTTTAGTGTAGATTAAAGCCTTTTTAAAGTAGAACATGTCAAATGTCAACCACCGGATGTTGCTTTTTTATGGAATCGAATCCATTTCCATAAAATTTGAAAGAAGTCAATGATTTTGTTATTGTGCAGGGTGTGGGATTTTTTTAGAAGATGATTTATGAATGGTTTTATGGTCTGTGCAATTTTTGCAATTTTTATGAGTTACAGTTTGTTTTATTATTGGGTGGAGTCGTTAAGTATCTGAATGTTTTGTCTGTCTGTCTGTTTGAAAACGAATCCCGTGAAAATGATGAAATCTGTCATCTTTCAAATGTTTTGTCATTCAAACGCATGATCTCAAAACAAATTGAAGGGCCAAAGAATCATTATATTATGAGATGTACGATCTGTCTGTGCATCTCGAGCATTTTGAGGTATGAACCTGAAACTTAGCATGCCATGTAGCTTATCTAATGTCAAGATAGGCCTTTAGGTCCTAACCTTAGGTCAAATCTTGTTTACAACTCTTTATTACATCCATTTACAATATAAATTGCAGATAGTTTACAGATATTTTATGAGTGCAGGGTGTGCTTATTTTTATTTTGTAGCAAAAGTTGGCGTGCAACTAATTTTATTTTATTTTATGCGGCAGTAAAATTATTTGGTAGTAAAATAAAATCAAGGAAATAATAAAAATGCAGTGAGTGCAGTGCATTTACCTTTTATATCCCTCCTCGTCCCATTTTATTTTGTTGGGAATTGCAGTTGTTAAATTGTACAGTAATTAGTTGATTCTTGTCTGGTCTCAAAAGTTGAAGTTGTCTAGTCGTAATTGTGGATGCATGCAAAAGTGTAAAAGTTTCACGCCGCTACTTTATATTAATGATTGGTACTTTGCTTTCATGATTAGCCCCAAAAATTTATTTCGTGTATATTATGAGGGGATAAAGCTTTGAATGAATTTCAGTATGGATAGAATGTTTTGAAACATCTGGAGATTACTATTTAATGTAGGTTTTCAAGTCAGATTTTAAAATTAGTTACAGGCAAATTTTATATGAGCTTGACAAAAGACGATCGAGCTGCCAAAATATATCTGTAAACAAATTGAAACCATTTTGCATGAATTTAACGTCAGAAAAAAATGTTTAGATGTTCTTGTGTTTAAAACGCTAAAAGATCCTGTTTAGTTTTTGACGCTTTCCGTTAAGTTTGTATTAGAATTTGTATCGCTTTCGCCGCCGTATTTAAGACGGTAGGAAGTCTCAAACATTAGCAAGCGATTTTCGAACATTTTTTAACTAATCCAATTCAAAATATACCATTTCTAACAATTTGTTTATTGTTTTCAGGAATCTGTGTTTGAGGACAGTTTGGGTGCTGGTGACAACGACAATGGGTTGGTGATTAAGCGGGTGCGGTATGAGGCCTCGGTGGACACTCCCACCACCCACTCGCCACCCCACCAACACCACCAACGACCAGCCACCGCCACCACCTCACCACCCATGACCCTTGACCCCGCCGCTCTCTACTTGCCATCTAAAAAACGACTGCCCTTTATCTACCAACATCAAACACAGCCACAAAATGAACCCACAGGTAAATCTTCTAAGTCAATTCTATTTTGGACTCTTTGTGAATCTGCCGTTTGAATTAGGCTTCAATTTTTAAGTAATAAAGCTCGAATATGTTTCAAAAGCAAGCGACGACATTAGATTATATCAGATCCTTCCAACTTTTACATAAACATAAAGAAAAACAGTTTACCTTTTAAAGAGGAAGTTGATTTCCTATCTCTTTCAAATTCAAACTCAAATACAATGCAATGCTCTTTCAAAGATAGGAATGCAAAGGTCGAGTTTTGTTATTGAAATACCCATTTAAATTATTTATTTTCTCTTTTCTTAGGCGGGGCCCGTTGTTCGGAAGTGGACTACGTTCGGAAGTTTGTGGTGTCTAAGCTGGGGGCGGAGGGTTCAGAGCCCGTACTCAATCTGGTGGACAAGCTAATGTCCAAAATCTCAAATTTGGATCAGATCTGTAGAAATCAAGAGAGCCAATTGGCTCTCTTTAGGAGGTCTGCCGAGCTCCAGGTAATTAAAAAAAAGGAAAATGTACAATGTATCAAAGTTTTGGTTGTGAGATGAAAAATAAGGCTTTACGACTTGAACGTAATTTTAAGTCAAGATATCAATATTTTACGTTGATGGTCAAAGCTGGAACCTGCATCGTGTTGACTGCAGGTGAAAGTGTTTAAGACGGAAACTTTCGAGCTTTAGAAAATATTTTGATGAAATTTCATCCGATAGCGATCTTTTCTCGATTTTCCTTGCATGTTTCGGTCTAAATCTCGATTTTTTGAAATAACCCGACCTTATTGGTACAATTTTCTAAAACTAGTTGCTAAAACCTTTCAATCACAACCAAAGATTTTTCCCAAATATACAGGGTGTGAAAAAAACGTGTTTCTAATAATTTTTCTCTTTGTAATTTCAGGCCGGAGCCGAACTGCGTGCAAAAGTGAGCAGCATGGAATCTGAACTTCATTCTTTGAAGAAGCAGTTGCTGAGAAGAGAATAGAAATCGAACTGTTATTTACTTTTAAATTTAAATTATTTAAATGTTATTTAGTTACACCCGTTTTTTAGTTTAGTCGTTAACCACTCCTACTGTTTAATTGTTGTACCTGAAAAACCGATGAATTTGAATCATTGTAGAGTTTTTTTTAAGTTGTTCTATCCGCCATAAATATTTTAGACTCACCCTGTGAAATATTAAATATTTTTAGAGGTTCGGAAATGGTTTGATCTCTAAATTTATAGAATTTGGTTTGGATTTGTGAATTACTCAAAAAAAGAGAATGTACCTTCAAGAAAAAGAAATATTTAAATTGCATACATATGAAATGTTAGTTGGATATGTAGTCATTTATAAATATAATTAATATGTAAAGAAAGAAAAGGAATTTTAGTAAATTTTTAGAATTTAGAATTTAGGGAATGGTAAATATATAGCTTTAAAATTGAAAAAAATGGGAGCGAACGATTTTTTGGCGGCCGAGGTTTTGTAAATGACTTTATACGACGATGCGAAAAGTTAATTTTGGCTCAATTTGTGATGGTTTTTGTTAAAACAGTTCGATAATAGAAAACATGCGGGTTTGGAATAATTAAGGTTCCGCTGAAAAATCGGACTTTGAAATCAAATAATTCTTTCCAGCCCTGGAACTTAATTCCCGCTAAATGGCGCTGTCCCAAAATTTCGCAACCTTAAAATTTGTTTCGCTCCCCATAAAAAATGTAAATGTAATGAACATAAACATACCTAAAAAAATCGTCCTATAAAAACTATACATGTACATGTAAAATGGGAGTCTGACTTTGAAAAATTTGAAACGGGCTTAACAATCAAAAATCTTTTCTCTCAGAAAAGATTTTCATATAAAAATGCAAAGAGTTGAATGGATTTTGGACTTGGGACTGATTTATAACTCTACTTAATTAATTAAAATGGTTACAAACAATCCGGTGGTTAAAATAAATTTAGATTGAAAAAAGTTTAGAGCTGCAGTATACTCTTGTTAAAATCTTCGTACAAAATGGCATCCATTGCAATCTGGCATTTAATAGTCAATTTATAATTTTTTGTAGTAAGAATTGCAGCATTTTTGTGTTTTGGAATTATGGAAAAATGTGATTTGATGAGTTGAATGCTCCCTAAAAGTTGGATATTTAATTATTTAATTGTTAAATAATTTAAATTAAATTGGACTAGGAACGAAATGAGCGACTGTGTTCTTTTAATTTTAATTTAACTTTTAGGTAAAGTTATAAGTTGTTAAATGGAAACGTTGCTTAAAATTTTGTTAGCTTGTAAAAGGTTAATAAAGAAATCTAGTTCATTTTAATATTACTTGGAAGTCTTTGTGATTTTTAAACGCATTCATTTCGAATAAAATTAACTGGCTAAAATAGCCTACTTTTGAGTTTATGCCTGCATTATATTCTTTGCAATCTCCAAAACTCTTACCCTTTGGACCAAGGATCAGAATTGACTAAAACTTTACACATTTCACGTCAAACTTCCCGTCGATTTAAAATAATTTAAATGAACATGTGAAAATAAAGAAATTTAAATTTCCGATAATTTATATAGCAAAATGTTTGTGTTTTCATTGAAATCTATTTTCATATATAAAGTATGTAAGTATGTTTCATAATGTATGCAAATTTTCATTCATATGAACCTTCACAAGTGACCAATTCTGATTCTTTGTTCAAATTCAATTCATGTAAATATTTTACTAATTGATAGTAAGAACGAAGTACAAATACGTTCACGTCGTAGCTTTGATAAACAACAAGGAAAAAAGCTTTGTAAGATCTGGAATTTTAAAAATGTAGAGAAAATGATAAAGGAATTTCTATTATTATTTTAACGAGGCAAAATATTTAAGTGGCAAGAAAACCTCATTGCATGCATTTCGGCTTTAAGTTGGTAAGAAATTGTAGGATGGCTTAAAATCGTCCACAGATACTGCTTTCAAGTTTCAAAGGGTTATTTGAACGTTCAAATTAAAATAAATACATTTTAAAATGATGAATGAGGCACCGTAAAATTCGAATTGTTTGAGATCGATGCCGTTTTGATCATTTGATTTCTGCTGCAGCTCTTAGGTCTAAAATGCTTTTCCTGTTTACTATATTTAGCTCTTTGAAAAATAAATCTAATTCGCATCACCTGCTAATATTTCTTTGACCCCAAAAGTTAATTAGAATATACTTTAGAATATTATATTTCTTTAAATTTCAAAACAAAATACTTTATTTTGTCCAAGCAGATAATTTTGATTAATAATTAATTCACACAATAAATACATTTATAACAATAAAATTATATACCTCTCACCCTAAGCATTTTTTACAACACAATTATTACCTAACTAAATTTAACTAAAGTCTTTTAATTTGCATTCATTTGACAGTTTAAACTTTAAACGTTTCAAGCTCTCCTCAACTTGTTGAATTGTTCGCTTTAATTTCTTCCGATCGATTTAAATTCAAATTCAGAATTCCCGTGGACGTTCTGTTCGCTTGTGTTGCGCCATTCAAATTTTCCTGCGACGGACCTTCCGTGATTCCCTCCTCAGGTATTAAGGTTACTTCTTCCTCTAAACTTTCTCCACTGTCCCCCTTACTTCTCTTTTCCTCCGAACTCGCCTCGGTTGTCCCAATCCTGTCCGATTTCGTCATCGTCACCGTCTCATTCTTTGCCCCACTTGTCGCATTTTTGTCATCTCGTCCCCATCCACTTATCATATCATTCCCATAATTTTGTACCGGAATATAAGGCAAAAGAGGCTTAGGCTTTAGCCCATATTTTCCAGCTTTTTTGGCATATTTCTTGGCATACTTTTTATAGAATTTGGTGGCATGATATTGATCATATCCCAACATCGTATATTCCTTTCCCTTGGGGTAGTATTGATATGTGGGATGATTATAAAGGGCAGAACTTGGATGATAGTATGGATTTGCGGGATAATAAGTTTCTTTTTTGGCATCCCAACCCCAACCTTTTGGTTTTTGTGCATTTTTGCCCTTAGCCTTATCCGAATAATGCGCAAATGGATGAGAGCCTTCAGAGCCGATGCTGATCTTTGTTTCAAGGGAAGAATCTGCGAGTCCCAAATATTTTAAGAGGAGTGAAATACAAGCGTTGGCAATAAACACGAAAATGTAGGATGAAATTATTTTCCAGACAACTTCCGCAACTAGGGAGGCAACCAGCTCTTCTTTGTGGGGAGGGACAAGCTCGTGGGTGTGGTGTTCGTGACCGTGACTATGGGTGTGTAAATCTCCATGTCCATGGTCATGGACATGCTCATGACCATGACCATGGCTTGGTGGAGGGCCTGGAAGCCAAGGGCTAATACTAACTTCAGATGGATAAGGGCCTTCGTCATAATAAGAGCCAAAGTGATCGGCACGACTTTGTGGCGTTGGATTTGGCGCAGGATTAGGGTTCAGGAGAAGATAAGAAGGGTCCTCAACTTGAACGTTTTGCGCTTGAGCTGGAAATTGACTTTGAATATTTGGATTATGAGTTGGAAAATTTGCGTTTTGTGGAATTTGTGGCATCTGATGTGTTTCCGGTTCCAGATTTTCAACTAAAGGGAATCGATTTGAATGTTGGTAGTTTGGGTGTGGTTCAAGTGGCTGTGGGTTTTGGTATTCATGTCGATGTTGATCAATTTCGCTTTGAAATGGTATTTGATCATTATGGAATTGTGGGGCTGGAATTTCCTCATTTTGATTCCATTGTTGTTGAATATGTTCATTTCGATTTAAATTGTCCTGTGGGTGTGGCAGATGCTCATGTTGTTGAAAAGTTTGCTGTGGATGTGGTTGCCGTTGATAGCTGGGAAACTTTTGCTGAGTTTGAACAAAATCCCGATTTTGTGGCGTTATTTCGTTCAAATTTAGATCAAACTGAAAGGTTTGGGTCTTGGTGGGCGTGGTCGGTTGTGGTGGCCAATCGGGAATAGGTTTTGGTACAATTGGACTTACAGCTTGCTGAAATTGGGTTTGTGCTTTGGGTGCAAAAACTGGATTTTGTACAGATTCTTCGGATGCCAACAAATCTGCCAAATGACTAAATTGGGAAGGAGCTGGGGAATTGTTTTGTGTTTGTTGTCCTCTCATCAATTGTTGTAGTTGTGGGGGGCTGTAATTTTCTACTGAAAAATGAGCTCCATAGTCTTGTTGAGGCGAACGTTTTAAAAGCTGGCGTTTTGCGGCTAAATGTTTACATGCTTCCGAAGAATTTTTGGGCGACGAAGAACAATTTAGGTGAGGTATCGAATACAGGGATCTGCGACCTGAAATAAGTAAAATAAGAATAATTATTTGATCAACTTGGCTTTATAAAATTTTTATAAACTTTTTTTTATAAACTTTAAAAACTAAAATTTTTTGGTCAGAGCCACAGATAATTTATTGCAGACGTGTTTTATTAATTTTAAATTTTTTTTTTGAAAAAATTAAACAAATAATAATTTTCTGATTTCTCCAAAAATCATTGAAATTTAAAATTGACTAAATAAACGGATAATTTTTAAAGTTATTTAGATTCCACATAAAACTACTTTAATTTTTAAATAAATAAAATTGTTGAAGAATTGCAAACGGAATTGTTATGAAATTGGAAAAAATCTAAGAGAACGAATTTTTAATTTGATAAGTTTATAAAAAAAAAGAAATTGCGATTCAAATTATTGATTTTTTAACCAAACAGAATAATTTGACAATAAAATATCATCTATATTTTACAAATAAAAAGCAAAATTATTCTCCATTTTCTTCAATTAATAAAAAAACAAAAGAATGTCAATTATCAGCTTAAAATTATCAAAACAAAACATGCACATGTTCAGCGACATTTATGAAACTTGGAAAAAATTAGGTGGCATTTTTTAATAAAGATATGTGGGCTTTTATCTTGAACCAAAATAATGTAGATCATAAACCATTTTTTTACCATTTTGTTCCAAAGCGTCTATAAGCGTCACTAAAAACACCAAACTAATCAAAATCTTTGTCCGTCCAACTTTGTACATTTTAGAATTTAATTCTAACTTATTGCCTATTTATTTAACAACTTCACAAACTTCCATTTCCACTGCTATGCCAAATAATTTGTCTCCAAATATTTAATTTCACTGCCTCTCCTTCATTCTTTAATTACAGATATGGTCAAAGTAAAAATTAACAAGCGGAACTAAACTCTCACTCTTGACACCAACAAACAAATGTTTAAATTACTTTTACTACCAAAATCTCAATCCTCAAATTTTGAAGAAGATCTTAAACTAGATCATATTAAAAACCACAAAAATATTGACAAATCAATCAACAGCTCAGCAACTTCCACCTTTGGTCTCTGATTTGCAAAACGCAAAATGTTAAAATGTTAACCGTAAACTCGGTGACCAGCCCACAGCCTTGCAAAATTAACCTGTTCTATGATTCATTCTTATTTGCAGTTATTTCTTAAGGTTTAGGTTTTAAAATTTAAACTGGTTTTGTGTAGACGTTAGGGTTTGGGCTTGGCTTAGATTCCACGCATGTAAAATAAAATTCAGGTTCAACTTGTGACATAAGACCAACTGACCCCATTTTACGAAAACTGCTTAAGCCCATTCAGTAGAAACTTTGTTAAATAAACTTTTGGAAAAAAGATGTAATAATGTAGCTGAGCAATTTGCTCAATTATGGGACGACTTCATCCCAGCTTTTGATCCCTGATTTTATTTTGATGTCAAAAAATTAAGTTAAAATTATTTTTGGAAATGATATTTTCGTTTTGTTCATTTAATTCTGATATTTTTCAAAAGTAATCGTGCTAACAGACAAATGGACAATTCGTTCGCATAAAGTAGCTCTGCTATACATATTAAATAGAAAACAAGTGAAATTAAATTGTTTCCTGAGACAATTCATTAAACGTTTCTCAGACGCAGTTTATTTTATTTTTATGAGAATATTAAAACTCTTAAAATGCCTAAATATTTTACGGGTTGGGTCAAAATGTGAACTTTATGTGTCTTAAGATTTACCCATTTTTTAGCCAGAAAAAAATGTTACAAATGTAAAATTGGTACAACGTCACGTAGTTAAAACAATGAAGAGGATTTGTGTAATTTGTTGCTTTCTGCTTGAGATCAGATTTTAAATAAAATATGCCAAATTTTATCTAGATCTCATTGTTTTGTTTGATATATAAAAAAATAGACATTGAATCACGAACGCACGTATGAAATAAAATATAAATTGATATCCGCCCTAAAATTAAATTTTAGAAAAAATTTTAGCCCTAAAAATTTAATCAATTCTAAATTTTAAACCTGCTTCTTGTGCTCTATTAGAAATTTTAAATTTTTAAATCAAGTTTTAAGAAGCTATGAAATTAAAGTAATTATCGGTTTTAGATAAATAACATTGCTTTTGGCACAATATTCTAAATTTGTGGGTGAATTTTGAAAAGCAGTCTGTGCACCTGCTAATTTTCGAAATTGAAAAATGCACTTTGAACAAAAAAGTTGCACTTAATGAGGTCTCAATTGCAGTTATCAAAATTACAAATTGCTAGAGTTCATCAAATTCAAATTGCGACTGTCAGACTTTAGGTAGGATTAAATTGTGGTCTAACTCAATCGGATTTGTTCAAAAATTCCGCTAGATGGCACTAGATAACTTACAATTGGTCAATAAAATTTCATCTAAATAAACTACATAAAATTCTACGCTTCAAATCCGCTAGATGACGTTGCTTTATTTAGGGTCTTTATACAACTAAACAAGAGCATAATTTCGTTTAAAAAATTCACTAAATGTAGCTCCTACTATATAAAACAAATAAAAATTTTCAACCGAATACTAATAACTTTTATTTCATTGCATTGACAAATATCACTGGGTACAAAAATAATTTAAAATAAATAGCTCGCCAAATAAATACTTTATCATCTTCCCCATCCATAAGCAGGGACTCCGGGAACGGTCGCAGCACCGGGGTGAATAAAACCATTTGCATACAACGGTTTTATGCTTAATTTTGCAGCCTGTGCTTTTGCCGCGTATTTACTCGCTTTCTGTGCATATTTTGCCGCCTTTTTCGTGTATTTCTGCGCTTTTTTGGCTGCCTTCATGCTGTATTTATCCGCAAGAGGGAGTCCTGTTTAAATTTGAATTTGAGCACGATTTTTTATTTTTTTTAAAGGAAATTTGAACTTTACCTATGGCATATTGATCATAAGAGAGCCAGCCGGGCCCAACGTGATTGGGATTGAAGCCGTAGTGTCCTGGCTGGTTGTGACCTCCGCTGTGACCTTTATCCCAACCCCAGCCAGATTCCTTTTCGTCTTCATGGTCATTTTTGGAGGATGAGCCTTGGGAAAATATTTTTTATCAAAAGTTGGCAATTTTAAGATTATATCTAAAAAAATCTCTAAAAAAATAATTTCGTAATAGTAAAGTTATTTTAAGCTCATATACGATCTGTAATTTACTTTTCTAACCATACAGAAACAAATATTTTATGGCGTCAGAGCCGTCAAAATCAGAAAATATATTTTTATTGTCCATAGTTAGCTTCCTTTTGACCAAATAACCTAAATGACAGAATCCTACCCAACATAACACAAATAAATTATTGGCTTTAAACTCTCCCAGATATCACTAATATTATGCAAAAAATATATTTGTCCAAAAATAAATGTTTTTAATTACCAAGCTGAATACTAGTTTCCCAGTGTGGTCCGCCGTGCAATCCAAATTTTTTAAGTATTGGACCCACCAATAGATTTACAAAGAAGACAACAGCATAAGATGAAATTGCTTTCCAAATTAGTTTGGAAATTAAATGATGGTCCAGTTCCGCGTAAAGTCCCCCGCGCCGACTGAATGGAGAAGTTATCGATCGGGGGGAAATTTGTAAGTCATCTTCAGATGTTGTATTAGCATTTGAAATGGTAGGGAAATTAACGGGGCCCAAATTGAAAGTCGAATTTGAGGTTTCAATTGACGAGGTCAGGTCCAAATGACGACCAAAATTACCTGTGAAAATGTTTAAATTTGACTAACTATATAACATACATCTCATTATTTCTGACAATTTGAAAATAAGTTTGTCACATAAAAATTTAGTTTGGTTTCGGTACAAAATCTCGATGAAAATAGGCAAAATTATAACACTGAAATTCTGCAATTTTTTAAAGATATCTATTCAATAATTTTTGACAAGTTTCGGTTTTGTTTGACAATTAATTGTAAACGTAAAACTCAAATTTTCTAAATAGGTATAAATAGGTAGTGCGAATTCATTTTAATAGGAAAAACCACAAATGTGTATCATACACAAATGAAAAATTTTATTTGCAGCATCGCTTGCGCTAGAAAATTGTTTTTGAATTAATTCGATCTATTTTTGATTTTTAATTGTAAATAAATTGTAACATATTCGATACATTTTGTGCCTTTATTTTTCAAAACAACTCCAAAATAATAAGATACATTTTAAAATATTCTTAAAAGCAGGCCAGGGAAATGCAATCCCTTTACCTAATAGCCGTCACTGTCTGTGTGATTCCCTTTTAAATGTGTGCGCTCGAGCCGGGGGCAAGTTGAGACTTACTCTCATGTTAAATAAAGATAGTTTCTGGCGCCACTATAGTCGCATCTTGCCTCCGCTCACCATACCGCCAAATTCAAATATACATTACAACGACTGTTAGCGAAGTAGCAAGGTCAACTTGACAGTTATTTTTTTCGCAAATGAAAATCAAGGTCAAACGGTCACGAATTAACCCACACGAGGTCATACCCTTTTTAAAATAGAGATAACACGGGTTCACTGTGTGCCTGCCCAATTTTAAAAGAGATAACACGGGTTCACTGTGCCCCTGCCCAATATTAAAAGAGATAACACGGGTTCACTGTGCCCCTGCCCAATTTTAAAAGAGATAACACGGGTTCACTGTGCCCCTGCCCAATATTAAAAGAGATAACACGGGGTCACTGGGTCTCTGCCCAATTTTAAAAGAGATAACACAGATCACTGTGCCCCTGTCGGGGGTGGGGCAATGGGGCCAATTAGCATAAATATAAGGAGATTACTTTTTCCCTCCTTTGCCCGCATTTGCGGGCCTCAAGCAACTAGTTAAAGATAAAACAAAATGCTTTCCAGCGAAACGTTTGAATCATGATCGACTTTCTCTTGCTTAATTTTTGATAACTTTCACTTTTCGTGACGTCGATATGTCCAACCTTATTTCTTTGCCCCAATTAGACGAAAGATACTTTATTGAAAAGGAGACAGCCAAACAAATATAATATTTTATTACAGAACTTTCCCTTTGAATTTTTATATAGGTGCTTTTCAATTAATATTATTCGCCCTAACAAATTAGCAATTTCTATAAAATATATTGAACATGAAAGGAAAAATTAGTTTTTACTTTGTTACTGAATACGACGTTGTATCGTTTTCTCTGAATTTTGTTGACGCTAAAGGTTATTACGGCGTTTTGAAATGCGTCATATTCACTATAGGAGAAAATACAAAAAGGAATCTTTCTTTTGCGTTCTTTTTTTTCTGCAAACTGATGAAGAGTAGCCAATAAACGTGATTAATTGGTAGTTGGAGTAGTTTTTGCCGGAAAAGGCTTTGTCCACATCAATTCCCATGTTTCTCCGTCTATTCCTTTCCCTTCCCTTATATAGATAGACCTGAAAACCTCAGCCCAAAATTTAGACTGATGCTATGTCATCAATGTTAATGTCAGGAGCTGACTTCCTTCCTTATCCTCTCTTGTGGCAGTTGTAGCCCGTTAATAAATAGAAAATGTACTTTTTTGTAAGAGATGCTCTGTTTGCCAAGGTAGACACAATCAACCAAAATCAACGGATGTGTGAGGTGTTTGTCAGACACATTTCATTTAATGAGAGTAAGCAACATGTATACTCTTTAGCCTTTGTGCATGTCTGTGGAGAAATAGTGGCTGAGGAAAGGCGGATGTGTGAGTAATTGCTTGGGAGCAAGCGACAGATCAACAAAATGGCTGGGGCTTTGATATTGCGTGCGTGTCATTTCTTGATTAAAATTAAAGACTACATTTCTCTGAATTGTGTCAGTTTCCGTTGTTCTCATGGATGGATGTGCATAGGTCAGAAACTAGGGCTTATGTTATAAACCAACTCTAATAAATCAAACGTATTTTCAGTTACTTATTTTTGCCTTTTATTTCCAGTTTTAATTACATTTGTTTAATTGTTTTGCGCAAGAGATAAATAAGTTTAACTAAACATTTGCCTACATTTTAATTAACATTCTGAATGTCAAACTTTTGTTGAATATCTTCTTAATTGTCGCAATACTTGTTGAAGAAAACCCCTATAGACTTTAGTAGCAATGAGAAATACAGACAGCTAAAAGAAAGAATTGTATTCTTTTTTATTTCCCATCTTTTTCTGAGGAAAGTGAAATGTAGGAAATAAATTTTTACCGCAAGAAAAAAGAAAATTTATTTTCTCCTGCTTCATTTCCTTATCTTACTTTCGTTTTACTCTTTTCCCAGCTTCAAATCAAAAGACAAATTTGCATTTCCATTTCAACCATTCTTTGAACACTACATTTGTATTTGAGTGACAAATTTAAATTTGAATTATCTCAAATATAATGGGCACAAAGAAGATTTATTGCAAAAAGAAAGTTATATTATTACTCTCGTCTGACTTTTATGAAAAGTGGAGAGCTCTAAAAACAAATGATAAAAAAGTGTGCCGTTGCAAGGTCATCTTTTGATCAATGTGAATCCTCGGAAGAGGGTAATTGAAAAGGCAAAGAGGGAAAATAAATTAATTTTGTTGCAAATTAGACTGCTAAAAAGAATAATTTCTCTTCAAAAAGCAAACATTTGAAAAAGAAGCAACAGATAACTGCGGAGGAGGATTTTGGCTTTGAAGATTTATTTTTATAAGCCCAGCCCCATAACACTTTCAGCCTTCTCTAGGCCACTTCTCAGGTTTTAGGATTATATAATACACAGTGGAGAAAGTTTGGTTTGCTTAACTTTTCCTCGAGTTCTTTCTCATGAAGTGGCTCCAATAAGTTTTGTAGATGGTGAGGAATGTTGATAGACCATGTTATACTTGTATTAGGCGATGAGTGTGGAGCGGAATATTTTATTAAATTCTAAAGAGATGAACCATGCAGATATATATTTAGTTGGCTTAGTTGGTATTTCTCAAGAGGAAATCTCTCCAGACAGGAGCTGGAATAGAGAGTATTGAAATGGAGCAGAAGAAGAATTTATATTGTACTGCATGCTTTGGTTTTAATACGTGTATTTTAAGCTTTCTGTGCAAAATACCTAAATACAAAGAAAGATTCGAGAACATTAAAAAATAAAGTGAATAGACAGACAAAAGGGCTCTTTCTAAGAAGGACTAATGCTAATAAAAGGATTAATATTTCCAAGTATTTTGGCCGGAGAAAGACGTATATACATAATCTTAAACCTAATTTATATTAAATCTAATGAAACTGAATTTCATTGCCTTTTCCATTTTGAACAGATTTTTTTGCATTATAAATAAAATTGTATTTCTTTTTCAAACGGATCCATCCTTACTCAATATAACCTTGCAATGGAATAATATTATTGAGAATTAAGTGCCAGAATTATTTGAAGGGCAAAAATGTCAAAGTTAATTTAAATTATTCCGAAATGGCTTTCTTTTTATATCATCTACAAAAAGAAAATTTGATTCCCAATTTGCGACTCTACTCTATTGGAAAGAAAACCACATCAAAATGTATCTGAACAAATATAAGTTTGCTCATGCACAAAGGAAATTAAAATTTGAGGTATAACTTTGATGAAATAATTTTGTCAGAGTTGAAAGCTTTCTCTCTCTTTTCGTATGTTTAGATTTCAAAAACCACTGCCGGTAGTGAAAAGAGAGCTACCGGCATTCTTAAATTATTTAGCATATCTCTTCATCAAATGTTAACCTAAAGGTTTAAACATTTTACTGCTACCCAAACCATAAATTCTTCAGCTGTAAAATAAACGCATTAATATAAATTTCCTTCTGCCATGTTCCACCACATATGTGTTTGCATATACGCGACCAAGCCAAGGCGTTAAATCTGTTAATCCCATGCCCGCAATATAACTTTGGTATATTCTTTGTGAGAGCACTTGTGGAGCGATATTGACATTTGACAATACGGCGAGTTGATGTGCAAATGGATATTTGGAACAACTTGAGGATTCTTTCATTTCTCTATCCTCCTTTCACTTTCTGCTCCACAGACTCCGTCTTTTCCTTCTTTGCTTTGGGGATGATGGTGAAAAGGAGCCACTCGTCTCTCCTTCTCCTCAGTAGCAAATCAAACTTCCATCCACTCTCCTACCAAAACTCTCATTTACTTTCAAAGGGAAGCCATTTCTCACAGACAACACTCTCTCTTTCACTTGGGCAAAGTAAAACAGGTAAGCAATCCAATGTGGCATAGATTTTTAAGTGAATTGGATTCTTAAAAGCACTGTGACATATCAAATTGTACAAAATTGTTTCCAAATCCCAAGTTGCTCCTTGTCCAAGAGGGACTTTGCTTCTTTTAGTGAATTGCAATTTAAGTTCCCTTTCTCTCATTTCTGACAACCATGAACTTTTCAAAATGAACCAACTCATGCAACGTCTCAGTTTGCCACTCAATGTTATCTGCATCCTACAGACTCATGTCCATTACTTTTCATTGGCATTCACATTATGATTATTATTTTGCCCATTGTCGGTTGTCCATTTCAACTTCAATCAGGTTTTGAGGGAAGGAGAAGCTCAAAGGCAAAGGCTTTCCGTGCGTTCTTGCATTTGATGAAACGGGAGACGTCTTGGCTCACTTTGAGTACTGAACTAACCAACACCACATGAAATCTAATCCACAGACACCCAAATCCCTTCTTTCTTATTTCCCCATCAATCTCCCCTTCTTTTGAAAAGAGGAATAAGATACAGATTCGTATATTTAAGTATTTCCCACACCAAAGTCAGGAAGAGAGCTTCAATTTTCTTGAAACTAAATTTACTTGTCGCATTGAAACCCGGAGGGTGAAAGTGTAGCGACTAAAGGTAGACACAATAACGTGCAACTACTTACAATAGACACTTGTTGTTGTTCCCCAATAAAATCTCATCTATCTGTATTCACTAACCACATTGGTCTTGTCTCAATAATAGTGCAGATCACGTACAATCTTTGGGTTTAATCCAAGTACTGCGTGAGGTTTCATTCTGTGGGAAATGTGAAAAAAGGCTAAAGACAAGAAAACGTAACTAACAATTCAACCAGCCGAAGATAGAAAGGTATACACTTGAATTCCTCTCAAAGCGTACAACAATATAATCATTCTCACAGAACGAGTCCAGAGTTGAGGGATGTATAAAAACAAAATTTAACTAGGCTTGAGAAAATAAACTTTGCGGGTGAACAAAGTAATAAAAATAAGACGGAATTTTCCGCAATCCAAAAAGAACCAAGACTAACTGAATTTAGAGATTAAAGTCCCAGCGTCCGTATGTTTCAAAACAATAAATCTTATTCCTTTGTTGAAACACAAAGTATAGGACGTTATATCGTAGCCACTAATAACAAAGCAAAACTCATGTCACACTCGCAGCCAAAAAAAGTCTGTAGTATAAAGACGGAATACAATAGAACTTGACAAGGTGGAGGACAATGAACTAAAGTTTATTTTATTTATTTGTCTTTTCTTTCACTTTCCTTTCTCTTAAATAGATTTGACAATAAGCTGCTCACAAGGTTATTAAATATATAAAAGTACTTGTGGTCCTTCATTGTTTTAGGGTTATAGTTATACGTATAATTACATAAGGGTAACAAAGGAAAGTCGGTCATTTATTCTTCTCCTAATCCATGTTTATTTATATTTATGTATTTATTTTGGTAGTGGAGAAAGTGACGTAACTCTGCAAATCTCGGTCTGCATACATAGATAGTCAAGTGTCATCAAGGGGCCTGAGATTAACTCTGTTCAATTATGCCATTGTTTGTCCTCTCACACCAAAAACAAAGTTTAGTTTGGGGAAAAGAGAGAAAGCAAAAGGATAATAAGCAAATCGTCTTTATGTAAATAAACATTCCGACACAACGCCATATAGATAAATGCTGACTTTACTCTAGATCATGGTCAAAATGGTGGGCGGTTGTGTTCCTATTTAATTAGTTATCTGCTATATATAAGACTTGTGCAAACACTATAATAGACATTTATAATAGACATTTCAACTATTTATTTTGCAGCCAAACTGACCGGAAGAAAGAAGAATTGACTGTGATTTCAAGCTCAGTATTGAGTAATGAACTAAGTTTCGGAAAAATCAAACAAAACGAAATTTTGTAGACTAACGGAAATGGAGCGTTTTGAAACAAAATTCCACCCACATTTGATACAACACCCGCATCAACAGTCCCATCCTCATCCATCACAACGGAGATTGTCCTTGGGCCCTTCCTCTTCATCTATGGTAAGACGTCCTTCCGGTCCGCTGGATCTCAACCCACAACAACTTCAACATCGACGTGCATCCGGATTGACCCTTCTCTACAAGCCAAACAAACCAGATATTGATCTCGTCCGAGATTTCAAACAACATTCAACACTCAACACTCCACAAGTCGGAGGGAGAAAGTATTCATCACCATGCATAACTCTCAACGCATCCTCATCTTCTGGATTTACCCCGGGGGTGAAGTCTCTTGGAATTTCTGAAAATAATCCACTTACACGAAGGCGAAACTCTTCATTTACTCCCACGCCTGCAAATCAAAACCAGCCACCAGAGAGACCTAATTTGGATTTATGATGTTTGGGGAACGGGCGAAAAGTTAGGTTGAAGATAACGGAAAACTCTACAACCATTGTAAACAATATTTCGCCCTCCAACAACAATGCCAACGGAAACAACGTTAGCAATCAAAAACATGAAAGGACCCCAACGCCCACCGTTGCCCCTGCCCTCCTATTCCCAGGCTTCCCATCCTCAAGACGACATTCAGACAGTCACCTGGGAAGACCAACAATAAGCGTGAGTCTTGCAGAGGATGAGAATAACGAAGAGTTGTATCAAGGACAAGTCCATCCGGGTACTAATCGAAAAAGGGCCAATTCATACTCCCCCCTAATGCCCCACTCAAATAATAACGAGGGGATTGGTGAAGAGATTGTCTGTAGCACAGGAGAACTAATGGGACTCAAGTGTTTGAGCTACAGTGCGGTAGAAATGAGAGCTCTGCAACAAAATCAAGACTTTCTCCAGGAACAGGCTCGTTCACCTGGAGGGGCAAGAAGAAGCTCGCTTTTCCACTTCTCGGGTAAGAAACAAATTATTTTTCGAGGAATATGCCCCATCCCTTATTCATGACATTTTGAATTTGAATGAGCGAATGATTACTGTGCTTCTGGCAGTTAATTACATACACACATACTTGCACATATAAGTATAAATACACGGTAGAGGAAAAGTAATTTGTCTCTAAAAATGTTTAGATTTTTTTCAAGAATATTATTATGTCAACGTCAAAACTATCCTTTACATGAAAAGCAACTTGAGTTAAACAGACTCTGACAACGTAATTGAAGAGTAACTCTCATCATGGATTGATGAAAGGCGTCGTTGGTTGGTAGTTGGTCTGTTTATTATGGAAAGTTCGTTCGAAGCTTTCACTTCATCACATAAAATGACTATCACGACCAGTTACTTACTCCGAGAACAGTGTTGCAGCCTTTCTCTCTTTTGAAGCAATCCAATTTATTGGTAAAGTCATAAGCTTTTTCCTCTTTGACTAAACTATGGATTGCAGCCTGCTTTTGATGATGGTTTTGTGTACAACACAAGAAAGGAAGGACACAAATCAATACAATTTAGCTTATTTCAACATGGCACTTTCACCAGGATCAAATAAATAAAACAAACTATTGTATGTATAGTTGCAAATTAGATTTGTAGTGCTTAGCTGCTTAAAAATATTTTACTTTTATATATGTTACTTTGGTACATTAGTTGGTTTTGTACATGTAATGTATTCCATCAAAATTTAGATACCTTAATCCGTTTTGAGACTTGGAGTCGTGATGTCGTGTGTTGTACATGGAAAGATGAGAGCTGAGTGTGAAACCGCAATTACTAAGAAATCCGATCTGGTTGTATTTTGTTACCTTACTCAGTACCCACTTTATCTGTAAACCGACTTCAATTTATAGTTGGAAAGAAAGTCTAAAAAAAAACATGAAAAAGCGCTTTTCCAAGTAAAGAATAAAACATGTTTTCCTTCAAAGGAAATGAAAACGTTTGAAACAAGCTCACGTACTTATAATGATACAAACAAATACTAATGAGAGCGAATTTTCTTAGTTTTGGAGGAAACTGAAACGAACAAATTGATTTAGTGATACGCATTCATTTGTTTTTATAAACAAAAGTATTAGTATGTGATCCAAGTGCATGCTCTACAATTACTTATTGGTTTGGCGAAGTATGCCTTATAGCAAATACTTGCAAACAAGTTATTAAACATTGCTATCGGAAATTCTGTCATAGTTGAGGAAATGGAATCCCTGTTTTCTTTAGGAAGCTTTTGGAATTTCATTAATATTCACTATCTAATTTATCTTTCCCCCAAGTAAACAAAACATTCCATAGTTTGTTATGATTGCATAACTTATTGCGAATCAATTGTACTGCGTTCGATTTCTAGTAATAACTTCAGAACATAGAAAAAGCTGTCCTGCGCTTCACGTTTAGGAAATGTTAGGAAATGGAAAGAGTAAGTTTATTAGTTTGCAAGATTTTCACCAACATGATTTGACAAACTTACTTACAATTGTGTACAACAGCAACTTTTGAGAGAAAATTTGTTCCGCATTGAGAGATGATTACACGCTTTCGGTCCCTTTCATTCATTTTTATATCTTTCTGCAGAGTTTAGAAATAGAGCTAGTTAGCTTTCCCATCTGCTTCTTCTCTCCAGGAGAGAAAATTCAAAAAAATTCAAAAAGGAAATAAATATAATGATTGAGTTGCATTGCAAGGATTGTTGGTAGCAATTTATTCCAGGGGAAATGTTACATTTTCATCCTTCTCGCCTGGATGAGAGCCATTCAATCAGAAGCTATGATAAATATGGATTTG
The DNA here is from genome assembly GCA_034698145.1 of Proisotoma minuta. Classification (NCBI taxonomy): domain Eukaryota; kingdom Metazoa; phylum Arthropoda; class Collembola; order Entomobryomorpha; family Isotomidae; genus Proisotoma; species Proisotoma minuta. The sequence continues at coordinate 38,880 of JAQIXN010000412.1, forward strand.
CTCAGAGTATACAGAACTGAGTTGACTTGAATTAAATTAAATAGAGATGGTTCAACCGAAGGGTACATAAATACATGTGGAATACAATACTTCTTAAGTCAAGCGAACTCGGATAAACTATCTTACTTTCCCATGATTCCTCATCAATACATTCGGCAACTTTCACTGATCTTGAGAAGAATGAACGTATAGACCGTGGGAAACGATGGATCCCATGAAATCCCATCCTTTAAATTCTTATCCAAGCACGACAACAATGTTATTCATTAAAGCAAAATTTCGCACTTCGTTGGGTAACGCCAGAAAATAAGAGTAGTGTAGACCTAAAAATTGAACCTACATATACCTATAGAATCTTATTGTGAGTGAGATTATTATGAAAACGAAAAGTAATCATTTCACTGATTTGAGGAACAACGATTGCATAATAGACAACTAAGTAGAATAATTTTAATATTTCTAAATAAGTTGGTGATTAGGATTAGAGGAATTATAGATGAAGTATGAAAATGCAATAATAGATTTGCGCCTTATGTTGTATGTGAGTAGCAGGTGATGTTAAATGCACCAAGAATTCTTATTCTTACATAGATTAAATAAAGTGGATTTATAAATTCGGTTCAGGTGATATTCTCAAGATTTGCTTGTTAGGTGCTCAAAAAAGCGAGAAAATTGTTTAGAAACAAATTCTGGTTACAAAATTAAAACGATGAGGATAAACGAAAAATGTCAGTAAAAATATGTGGAAGTCTGTGGAACACAATTTAAGGATATTTACTTGATTGATTGACAGGGTTATAAATGTTTTACTGATCCAATCAATCCAAAGAACTGAACTACTTAAATGACAGACTAAAGAGTTAATCTACGCCCAATATCCAACCGTTTCCACAAGGGGGTAATATGAGACTGAAATTTATTATTCCTTTTTTGGTGGGTGTTTGCGACCTCAAAACTGTAAAAACAAAAATTGTGGCCCCCTCTGGGGGTGTGGTGCATGGGTCCAAATCCCTAAAAAGTGCGTATTTTTGCCAAACCGTACACGGTTTTTCTCAGAAACTTCAAAACTTTTTTTAATTTTCTTTTTTGTATTATAATCTACATACA
>JAQIXN010000413.1:0-39985 GCA_034698145.1 Proisotoma minuta
TCCGGGGCAAAGTGGTCCGGGGCAAAATGGTCGGGGGCAAAATGGCCCAGTCATAAGGTTATGTTTTGTCCATAGTAACTATATTCAAATGGCGAGCTAGTCCCAACGTTTACAACGTTTTATTATATTGTCTATTGTCTTATGCAATATAAATATTCATGCAGGGATTGGATTTTTCATGATGAGCTATGCTCATGGGATGAGAATTATTACAAGTGTGGATAAAAGTATTCTTCCAACGGATGCTGCCGTGGATCAATTGAATGCAAATATAATGGAGGAGCTGGAAACTCTTAGACAATTACAATGGACTCAAGTTTAATAAATAAATTTTCTGTTTTTATATTTAAAACTCTAGCGTTCTTTTAACACCACAAAATATTCTTGGGGTGAAAGCGTGAACCCAAAAACCGGAACAGTTGATGGCTTTGGTCTTTTAGGAGAATAACTCAAAGTATAGCGTTGCAAAACGGACGCAAAATATTTGAACAATGTAGCCCTGGCCAGTGACCTAAATACACATGCGTTACCAAAATGTAAATAAAAAGATAATTCAAAGATACTGACTCTCCAAGGCAGACCTGAGGGTAATAATAAAAAATGAAATACAAAATAAATACAAATAAACTTTTAGATAAGAAATGAAATATGTACCCTCTTGCCCAAACCGAAAGGTAAAATCTTATGTGCATTCACAATGTTGTTTTCATTATCCAAAAATCTTAGTGGATTTAATGTTTTTGGGTTCGGCCAAGTTTTGGGATCAAGATGTAAGGATATCAGGCTGACGCCAGCAAGAGTATCCTGTATGTATAGAGGCAATTAAGTTATAATTACTAAAAAAGTGTCTGATAAGGTACCTTCGGAATATGGAATTCTGCTATGGATGTGTCTTGAGTGGCACCTCGAAAAATAACGGGAAGAACATTTGCCAGTCTTTGAATCTCAATAATTGTCGCTTCAACATAAGGCATTCTGATTATAACCACAAACATTTAGTACTATTATAATTAATTAATGAATGATAACTTTATAACTTTTGTCTGTCTTCAAGCGTAATTCGTCTTCTCCCCACAACTCCATCAATCTCTTTCTGGACTTTTGCCTGCACTTCAGGGTTCAATGTCATGTATAACATGGCAAATTCCAAAGTATTTGTAGTGGTCTCAGCTCCTTTAAAAGCCATTAAATTACTTTGAAAATTTTATAGAATCTCTATACCTGCTACAAAAAGGTCATAAGTGACCATAATAAATTGTTCGTCTGTATAAAATCCAGATGGATCATTTTTGCTGTCTATTTCTTGTAGAAACACATCAAAGAAATCTCGGGGACTGCTTTCTCTGTAGCTTCCATCTTTACGACGCTCTTCTAAAATTTCCTACTTGGGTATAAAACATTTCATTCACAAATAGTTTTAGTGTACTGTATTTTAATACCCTGAAAAATTTGTGCAGTTCCTCAATGAAAACTCGTCGTTTCCTCATTGTTTCAGTGTGTCTGATAATGTTCCAAAGAATAGGGAAAGCAGTTGAAATGTTAGCTTTAGCTGGATTATTTTTTGAAGTCTCATCAATAAGCTGAATCAGTTTTTTGAGTTTAGCGTCTTCATGAGAAAAGCGAACGCCTGCGACCATACTCCAAAGAACATTCAATATAGAAACGGTGAAAAATTGACGCATGGACATTTCTTCTCCACTCATTTCAGCTTTATCCATTGACTCAATAATGAGATCAATTTCTTCGTCAATTACAGTCTCCATACTTTTTTGCTTTCCAAATCCAAAATCCTTAAGTGTTCGCATTGTAAACCTTCTCATTTCTTTCCAAACACCTCCAGAAGTAAATATAATCCCTGTTTGTTAACAAACAACAATGATCATTTCTGTAAGTTGAGAGTTAAAAAAGTAAAAAAAAAATCATTTTACCCAACTCTTTTCCAAAAGATCGTTCTGCAATACGTGGATCATAAACTCGATCTACCCAAATATCACTTGATAAGACTTCTTTAACAAGATTCAGGTCTTGGACAATAACTATTATAGACAAAAATTAAATAAATACATAGTCTTGTAAATGTTATAATATAAATATTTCACCTTGAGAGAGTCTACCAAACTTCAGAAAAACTACTGGCCCATAAATTTTGACCAGTTCATCGAATGTTTCATTGCTTCCGACATGTTTTCTGTATTTTAATAGCTGTGGAATGTTCCCGACAATCGGAAATATAGGCCTTGGTCCTATGAAAATTATATACTCAATATGCACACATAAAATATTTTCTTATTCTTTACACTTACCAGGAGGTAAATTCCCCAATCTTCGAGAATTCTTGAAACAGTAAAACGCAATCAATGCAGCAAAAAGCAGAAAAAGTTCTATTATCATTTTGATTAGTTAGTTATAAAATGACTTTAACATTGCTTAATTTCAAACTATATGTAGATATTAATCGAGTCAATTTAAGCATCAAACTGAAAACATGATAAATACTTACTTTCAAGGACATAAACAAAATATTTAGTTATGAATGATCATGCATTGAATGAAGTTGATATTTCGTTCATAAAGTTGACTAACGCGGTTATCGTTCACATTCGATATATTTATCTGTCATTACATTTGACAGCATAATCACCGTTTTATCGGACTCATCATTGATTAGTCATCATATTAACTGATTTTTATGATGATATCCCTGCGAGATGGAAAGTCTTGTTCAAACGGAGAAAGTTGTTTGATCAATAGAAATCAATGACTGTAATATAATGATTTAAACGCCCTGATTTATGTTTTGAGTTGTCCAGTACAAAGCAATATGTAAATAGTGGAGCTATACTTTTGCTTTAATTAATTGGGCAGTTCTTTCCTAATTAAGCATATCCTCTCTTCACTCATCCTCTTAAGGTATCTATCTGTATTTGTATTGCTTATTTTTAGCGTAAAAGTTATAGAACACGAAAACAGGACGACATGAAAAAGAAACCAAACAAATGTCCTGTGAGTTGACAAATCACCAGTTTCCTGTCTTCTAGAAAAGACCCCCACTCTCTTCCTTTAATCTTCATAATGATTTCGACATAAGTTTAATCGATTTTCAGATCTTTGTACACAATGGGGTAGCTGGTGACACAATGCGTGATATTACAACTGTAATTTGAGTGATTTATCGTTGAGGATATATGAGACAAATATGGTTTATTTGCAAGAAAGTTAGTTGTTGAAACACTTTTCTTTCAACTGAAATTAATGTGTGGTCGTATAAAAGAACTTGAGAAATGTACCACAGTCATGAATATCCTAACAATGGAAATAACTCAATATTTTTTTCTATTTTTCTATGCAAAATACTTTCTCCAGTAAAGTACAAATGTATATGCATAATATGTATATTTATTTATAACAAGTATGTGTACTCGAAGCACGGCGAAAAATATATATCCAATTTGAGATATATGCGAGATTTTATGAGTTATTATTATTGACAGTCAAAAATCTTTATTTCCCATGTCGCTTTGATAATTGTCTCATTCTATCCTTTCATTCGTTTTCCTCTCGACTTTCTGATAAAATCAACTTCCAAAAAACTCTCTCTTTCTCTTTTCCACCATTCGTCTCAAGTTTCATTATTAATCCAAAAGCATTAAATATACATACTATTATACTTTAAAACTATATAATAATTATGAGTTCAGTACAATACAGTGGTCGTCGAAAATCTTCAGTTGACAAAGAGAAACTGGCCAAATTACAACAAATGAAGATATTTCAACAAACAGGAGGAGTGGCTTCAAAGCTTTTAAAAATCAAGGCATCAACAAATGAGGCAATTGGTTTAATACTTATTTTCTCTATAATATATGTTAGGGAGAAAGCTTACTAAAGGATATTTCAGACAAAGGGCTATTCTTATATCAATTTGTGAATGCTCGGTGATAGATAACTTGGAATAGCCAATTCCATTATTATATAGCTTTCACCGGAGGAAAGCAAGTGTTTTCATAGACTCCTTCCTTTTCTTAATGAATTGCGTTACCATTCACGGTAACAATAAAACTGTCTCCTTTTGTCATTTCATCAACAAACGACAGAGAGAATAGGAAAAAGGTTGGAGAAAGGATACAGTCCATTTAAAGCTTCAGTCCCTGTCCACTCTTTCCCAGACTCCCAACTTGTTTGAAAGCGAGACCTTTGACAAAAATGTTGGCTAAACGTGTGTTTAGCATTGCAAAACAATTGGAAAGACGAGGAAAGGAGGGTAAAGACTCCCCAGAGAGCTTGCTATGGACTCCTGAAGTAACGAAAAAAAGAAGCCGTTTAGGAATTTGTTAACAATTATAATGCTAGGCTATTGAATGTTATTTTTTTATTGTTATAGGGCGCAGCAGCCGCACTTTCTTTGTCAAAAATGGCTCGGAAGAAGGGAGGTGAAGTATCAATGCAGATCGAAATAGAGACGGAAGCCCAATTTAAACTGCTATTACGCAGGGAGGGCTTAATTGGTAAAGGCATTTGATTTATTAAAGTTATAAATTATTAATAAACATTGTTAATTGTCCAGTGGTGGAAGTGTATGCTGGTTGGTGTGGCCCTTGCGTCAGTTTGGTCAGCATCCTAAAGAAAGTGAAAGTTGACACCAATGATGACAGATTAACACTAGCAACAGTTTGTTCTGATAATGTTTCAGAATATAATGTATTCAAGGGTCAAAGTGAACCTGCTTTCGTATTTTATGGGGTTGGTCAATCTTAAAACATTATTGTTTGTTAAATGGTGTTAATTTATTTATTTATAATTTGCATGACAGGGTGGGAAGCCAGTTAAATTATTACGTGGAGTAAACTCTGGCAAAATCGTAGATGCAATAAAATCAGAATTTAAACACGAGTTATTATGTATGGAAAGAAAGGCTAAAAGGACACTGGTACAGCTTTAATTAACACACTGTTTTGAAACCACATAAAAAAATAGTCATTTATTGTGTAGATTTGCATAAAAGATGAAGTTCAAAGAAGAGAGAAAGCAGAATCGCAAGCAATATTGTTGGCCAATGCCAAAAAACAAGAAGATCGTCGAGTTGTAATTGAAGACCGCAAAGCAATTAAATCTCAAACTCAATCTCCTTCGCTAAGAGAAAGAAGTGGAAGCCCACAGGAAAATCCAGTGGAATCAGAAGATGAAGCAAACAACTGTATTTTAAATACTGTTTCAAATAATATTTTTAAACTACTATAACTTATAGGTTAATTTGTTATACAGCTGAAAAAATGGAGATTATAATTGACAAGGGATCCGAATCTTTACTTTTTGAAAATTCGTTGGATAAAAAGATTATTGACAATGAAGACACAGTTGAGCAAATTGAGAAGCAACTTTTGACTGCATTGTTACCACTGACTGTGATTGCAATTCAAGGATTTCTTTTGGAGACTGGTGCTGTAACAGAGATCAAAGATCTACTGCAGAATGATTTCAATGTTATGATAAAATTAAGAGTGATCAAGAAATTAATTTTATACGATTAACATTTTATGACGCAGATTTTGCGAGAACGTTATATTTTTCTGGACGATTCTGGGGTAAGGGATCTTTTTGGGATTCCATATGAATTGGAAGAAGAAATTCCCAAGGAAGAATTAGAGGCAATGTTGATTGTGGAAGGTGAAAATAATGATGAGAACCAAGAAGATGGTGATCAGGAAGACACTGCCAATTCAATTTCAGCCATGGACCCTTTGTCATCTCAGGCTGAAGAAGTTGAGAAACAGGGAGAAGAAAGGAAAAAGGATGAAGGTGAAGAGGGGAATGAAGAGAAAGCAGATAATGAGGAAAATAATGAAGAGGAGAAAGTTCATGTTGCAAGATATAAGAAACTTTCAGTCCCGTTGCCGGAAGAGTTGATAGGAGATACTCTTTTGTTTCTTTTGGAAAGCGTGAAAGTGGTCAAAGAGAAAGAAAATGATTCTGACGCTGTTTTGTCACAAACTGCTGATGATTATATTCGATCAATGGTTGGATCTAATTTCCAAGAAGCAGTGGCGAATGATCCAAAATCGTAATGATAAACATTTTTTCAAAACTGTATATATATAGCTTTTAAAACAGCAATAATTTTAATAGATTAATGGCTCTTTTTGGTCGGGAGGAGTATGCAGTGGGGGTTTGGTCCCCAAAGGATTACAAAGACAAAAGTTATGTGCTTTTAAATTTCTTCCCTCAGATCATCACAGAATTGCTCATGCAACCTCAACCTCTTTTGCCAAAGTATAGAGTCGCTGTTTTTCCTAGTCTCTTCTCCAATGAAATTATGGAGAACCCAGAGGTACACTTGCAAATGTTTTTTAAATGCATATTTATCTTTACTCAGCGAGGATGCCACAACATCAACCATTGACATTACCACTACGCAGACATCAAACAAGCACTAATTGTTTATGTACTATTATTAACACTAATATTGCTTTCATTTACAAAAAAAATAAATGATCATTTGCCAATTGTATATTTTTATAGATAATGTTGCTTGCTATCATAACGCTTAATTTCATCCAACACAGAACCATTTTTACAAACCCATTTTTGACATGATACAAACTCAAAACTGAATAGATCAGAAATGTGAATTTATTTATATAACCCAAGTATGTAAACTTGTGGTGTGCGTATTTTTTCGTTGCGAAACTAGCTTATGACCCATCAGAAGGATGTCATTGCAACCAAAAAGGCCAAACTTCCTTCAAAACTTGTGGAAAGAATGTTGAAATCTCACGCTCACGGGGATGCTTCAAATCTCATAATAGAAGCACAAAAGAAAGCACTTGCAGAGTATGTTTAGTAATTTCAACAAGTAACTACTGAATAATAAAAATACACTGATTTATTATTAGGTTCGACATGTTTGTGGTGAGTATAAACGAACAAAATGAAGATTTGGGAGCTGTACTACAAAGTCTCGAGCCCCTTCATTTTTCTGTCGACGATGAAAGTGGAAAATATGAAACTGCAAAAATTTTCCCCCATCTCAACATTCTTATTGACAATGACGAGGATGAAATAATCAAGAGTGATCTCATTGTTAAAACATTTCTTGCTCGGCCTAAAATTAAATTTGATGTTATTTTGGACGATGATGGCGAAGATGGCTATTAGATATTTAAATAAAAAATAACAAGAAATCAAGAAAGTAGCATTCTTTTTAGGAAATTTATTAATTGTGTAATAAAGAACTTTTTGATTATCAGTATAGTTAACAATAACTAAAGTTTAAGGTAACTTTTGATAAAGCCAAAGTATAAGCACCATTAATCAGTTTCTCTCTCAATTCCGACGAATTTCAGCTGCTCAGTGGGACCATATCTGTAAATTAAAATGAAAAAAAAATAAGTGGACATTTTCACAAATTGATATTGATATCTTTCGACAAACTTGTCTAATAATACCTATAGTCAAAAAACAACTCTTCTCCAGGCAAAATCGCTCGTTTTGCAAATATAGCAATCCGATGATCACCATTAACTTTCAAGATTTTAGAGGTACAATTAGGATTAACCGAGTGATTAGCAAAACGAATCTTGTTTCCCTTTCTGGTTGCATCCACGACATAATCTATATAAACAAATTTTATTTTGTATATTGTATACTCAAATTTAAAAAAAAAAATGAACTCGTGGTGATTACCGTTGTTCAAATTAAACAAAAAGCTGCATTTGGTTTTATCATAAACTTTGCCCCTACGATCAGCTTCCTCTTGAGAGATGATTTCTCCACAATATTCAGAAATAAACTCATTTTTTAAAGCCCCATCTTTAATAAAAATTCCCCAACCAGCAACATCAGAAGGGGCCAACAAAAGATGCTTATGAAGTCCTCTTTGACAACAGACATTTTTGCACCGTATGCTTGCGGGATCACCATCGACGGTTTCTGCTCCACAGGCGCATAGATCAGGATCACTAACAAATAAAATGCATAAATGGTATTTTCTTAATCATATGTATAATTGTTAGTAGTATCGGTCTCACCATTCACGTGTCGCTGCATAACAAGGACAAGCTTTCTATTATTTAAAAAAATAACGATAGAATTAAAAGAGTAATTTTTTACTTTATTTTATTTTAAAATTACCGTATTACACCGAATCGCAAGGGCTTTGCATTTACAACCAGGAAAACGATTAGGACCTTTAAAAGATATATGATTATTTATTATTAGCAAGCTAATAATAAATAACCAATCAGAAAATAAAGTCAATAACTTACAATCGCTATCGCATGAACAAAACTTTTCGCAGTGGATGAGAGACTGGAAGCAAGCACAATCGGAATTTGTAGGGCCGCAAACCCCTTCATGACCACAAGGAACATAATTGTTTAGTACATTTGCAGTAACGGAATCTTTCTTTTTCATGTGCACTGCACATGTCCTGCCCCTCTTTTTTTGAGATTTTCGACGAGGAGGTGTAATCTCTTTAAGAGATTCCATCGACAAATCACTAGCCTCTTTTTTAGCAAAGTCATGCACCTCCTTACAAGTACGCGAAATTAAAATTCTTGAAATAACGCAGTAATTAGTTCCAAAAACTTTTTCAACGACTCGAAATAAACTCTCTTCAGCTGAAAATGATGCAAATATGTTTATTTTATATTTGTTTTAAAACACAAATATGTAAAATTATACCTGGAAGCCATTGTAATGGAGTGTCTTTTTGAAAATCTTTGATGAATGATGGAGCTTCCGTTAATTGATGTATTTGATCCTTCATAGTGCTTCGAATAGGTCCATCCCCAGAGTTAGAATTAGAATCATCCGACTTGCTGTCAGAACTGGCACCTCGATTCTTTTTGCCAGATTTTTCCTGAGTATTGTTATTATTGCTTGTGCTTGAAGTGGTTTCAATCTTTTTGGTATCCATACTTTCATCATTATCTACTTCTTGTGTAGCCAGCTGAAATTAACAAAATCAAAATGAACAAACTAATAATAATAATTATTAACTTAAAAATTGTCATATTAATAAACTCACGGTTAACATAAAGCAATCCGAACCGCAAGGAGTGGGCGTTTTATACTCGGGAGCTTTACGGTGAAGCATCTTTGGTTGCTCTTTGACAGGTATCATATCAAATCCTATTAAGACATGGCGTTTATTTTGTAAATTATTTTGGGTCTTGGAACATGGCATGATATACTTACTATGCCGAAAGCAATCATATCTGTAACATCTTCTACAAAATAACTCATTGTACGAATGCATGGATTGTTCTCTTGCTACAGATTCTGCAGATTCAGAGTCAATGTTTGGTATGCATTCTGGTAGCAGTACTGCCCCTGGCTTGCATCTGTCATAAATTTCCAAGTATCTAAAGAATCAAGAATCATATATAACAATTTGTTTAATTTTTAACGAAGCATAGCAGTTTAAGTAATTTAATTTGCTTACCTATCAGCAAGCTCTTGAGCAGTCCCGTGATCTGGAAACAATCCCGAGATAGATTGAAATATGATACCATCTGGCATTGTCATTCTTGGGGCTTTGTTACGGTTGATTTCTAAATCCATATTATTCTCCATAGCCGATTTACTTTTGTCAGATTTGATATTTTCTTCCGCCATGATATTAACCAACTCATTTACCAGACGGAAAAACACATCGTCAGTTAGATCAAAATCATGTTCCGCATGTACTTTGTTATCATAGTTAGTAAGAAGCTCTTCAATAAACTCTTCTTCTTTGGTTAAAAGATCTTCTCCCATGTAAGGAATATTGTAAAGAACTAATTCATCTCGTACCATGAAATTCAGACCAAGCGAGTTCCACGTAAGCATTGTTGGAAGTTTTGCAACAGGATGAATTATTCTAATGGGGATACGCTGTATTGGTTTAGATTTATGATCTTCGAAATTAATTAGTGTGGCTTTCTTTGCAGACAAAAATGTGGAGGCTGAAGACATTTCTTCAGTTTGATTCTCTACCGAAGCTTTTCCATTATCAATTCGCTGCTTCATTGTCCCTATCTCATTTGTATGTAGTTCTGCAACCCGCAATAACATTAATAATGACATTTATTTTGCTCGAGGAATGTGCTTATACTTACCATGAATTGAACTTAGATTGTCTCTCCAGGCTAATTTATTGTCATCAATTCGTTTGGTTTCAATTTGCGTGACTAATTTATTGTAGACAGACTTGACCCTTTGGTCCCATGGGCTCAGTTTCTTCTTCTTCTTTTGTAGACAGTCATCACCGGACAAACTCTTTTTGAGCGACTCGCTCTTTCTTTGGTCAATTACTTTTGATTTGGTGTTTCTTCGTCTCTTTTTCGGGGATGGTCTGCTAACGTCAGATTGTCCCTGTGGCCGTCTGGCTCGAAGTCTTCGTGTCAGTCGGAATAATTTGTACCCCTTGCCCTTGGTCTTCATGTCAATGTTAAGGCCTGGAAAATTTTTGTGTTAGAATATTGACACCTCTGATGATAAGTAGCCACTTACGATTGTTGTTAAGGTCAGCTGGGTCAGCTGGGGTCAGGAGGAAAGGGAAAAGATGGCAACTCTTTGTATTTAGCCTGGAGGGAAACAATTGTGCATTTTTGCATTGTAAGATTTGCCGTAATAATTTGCATTGCATGAAAAAGTGCGAACAAGCAGCCCGCCTTTTATCCGTTTCACATTCTGCAAAGTTTCATTTCCCAAGCCTCTTCCTCTTCCTGAAATCCTATGCAAAATCTTTTTCAATTTGGGAATAGTTTATTTACAGACACATTATTATTTTTTGATTAAAGTGACAAGATCTTATAATTTATGCAGAAGCTTTTTTGAGAAGAAGGTTTCATATCATTTCATTACATCTTTTTGTCACAATTCGACATTTATGTACATCTATATGCTTTTCACCTTTCAGTTTGCTAGTCTAGACCAGTTTGGCTTTATTATGAGAAATAATAAATATAAGGGAAGGAAATCATTAAAATTTGGAGTGCACATGATATTTTCCCAAAAGTCATGACTGGAGACAAAAAGGAAGAGTTTTTTGGCTGTGGTTTGATGGTTTTGGTAGATGAGTGATTGAGAGGCCTAATTGAGACCCTGTCCCCTTCCCCTAACGAGCCCATCAATTACACTCAAAGGTAAACTCTATTGGAGATTAGCTTATCCACTCACCCTGGATTTTAAACCCATAGTTTTGTCACATTCAGCTACGGAATCAAAATTTTAGAGATGCAAAATTATGCTTTTAGGAAGGTGAAAGTATTGTTTGTTTGTTTTTTCCCTGAAAGCCACTTTTAATTTTAAAGTGCTTATGACGCCCACATATTTAAAGTCAAACAGCTTTTTTGTAATGTGTCAAGAGGAAGTAATGGAATTTGGTGAAGTGACCCTTTAAAAACATTTTGCTTTTGACGTAAATTCAATTTCAATTTTTGGCTGAAAATGTACAACATGCGGTTTATCCTTCATTTCTGTTTTATTTTTTTACACAATGAGGGACGACAGCCCTTAAAAGAAAAGTGCTCTTTCGACCCCTAATTTAACAAAAAGATGACACGTCTGTTGAAATCTAATCTGTAGGACAGAAAATGATGCTGACAAGCGTTTGCAAATTCAATTTTATGTTTTCCCCTTGTAAAGTGCCGGTAGCCTCATGTTTGTTGAAAGTGCATTACACATTATATAGTCTTTGATGGATTTCCAGAATTAGATATCGATTATCATGGGAAAATCATCTCTCTGTCGTTGTACACATAATAACAAATCCTATTTTCCGATAGCCATGTATGTAAAAGATCAAAAGGCTGGTCAACATGTTGCAAATTCTCACGACGTCAGACAATTCTCAAGATCACTCATCTTCTTCAACAGAGAGAATTGTCATATTATGACGAAAACCGAGGAAAAATTGCTTTTGTCTTGCGTTTGATTATAGAAAACGATACTTGCCATAATAAAGCTAATTAGCCATGAAGCGAATGCACATTGTGGACACTGCAAAATGAGAGCCTTGCCTTGACGCCGAATTTTAGAGTGGATTATATGGAGACTTGTCAGTTTATGTTAAAATAAAAGGGTGCCAGTTAGACCTCAAACTCGAAGAGGATTAGAAGTCAAGAATAGAGTGAGACACGGAATTGAATATAAAAATAAGTTATTATTTCATTTATGTTTTATGGTCCGCTTTTATATTCTTTTTAGTGGCTGAAAAAAGTCCACCCGCTGACTTTCTCTTTCCTTAAATAAGTCTTCCGGAAAGTGAGGGCAAAGGCTTAACTTTATTATGACTCCCTCAAAAATGTACCTCAACTTCTAAAAAAGGTTAAACCTAAAATAAAACAACTGTGCACCTGCATCACTTATTATTATTGTCCAAGTTTTTTGGCCTTTTTCATGATTGATGGCTTATTACCGTTGACATTTTTTTACTCTATTGAGATTACTGACCGTTAAGGAATTTATAATAAAATGGACTCTTTTTTAAAATGTTATAAATGCAAGAAAACCTCAAATTTCTCATCATTTTTCGTTTAGAGTTGTTTCACATAACATCGCTTTGTAGTTTACTGTTTCTTAGTCAATCAACATAAATAACAACAACAATTATGGCAAATTCACGACGAGTCCTTGTCCAATTGATTGTCGCATCAGTATTAGTTTGCGAACAAGTTTTTTGTAAACCACAACAACCTTTGAATCAACCGAGCTCATCAATTTCCGCTTCCCCTAAATCCTCATCAGACTACTCCAATGAAAGTGATAGTCCCACAAATCCAGGTCTTAATGTTGGGTGAGTTGGCTTTTAACTAATTGCATCACTATTAAATGAAGTAGGTTAAATTAGAGAATCAAGAAAGTATTTGTATAAAAAAATTTGCAAGTTGATAAAAGTCAGATAAAGGAAGGGATTGTGGCGTGATTGTGTTATTCTTGGAGTTCCTCTCTTTTGAGAATCCATGAGACGTAAAAATGAGAGAAAGTTGAAATTTGTAGAATGTAGAAATAAATAAGTTTGGAATACTTTGGAGGACTTTTAATTCAATTAATAATAACTCAATAATTCCAAACTTTCTCCTCCTGTCGGAGAGTTGTGAAAGTTGTTTGATTTTGATACACTTACTTATCAGGTTGGTTACACTCAATTTTTCCTATTATTGGAGAAGGAAAACTCGGAACGAACTTGGAAACTTCTTTACAATAAAATGATTGAATTTTGCAGGAAGACGAAGGGATTTGAGATCAAGCATGGATTCTCATTTAACTTGGCAAATTCAGCTAATGGTGGTCCATTTTCTTCTGGATGGACTTATCTCGGTGGACGGGCGGGGGCCGGGCCCACATACTACACTGATGGCTCTAGATTCCTGGTAAATAATTGTTCATAATGACGACAATCTCTTTTCTTTCTTTTCACTCTTAATGTTGGGGAAAATGAGAATGACGAGTAAGAAGCATTGTATTTTTAATCCAAAAGAGTGTAGTTACATGGAAGGACAATCCATCTTTTTGGTTTGACAGGGAAAAGTGAGAATTTGAGTTGGGAGTTGAAAATCTCTCTCCACTTTCTCCAGCCTTCAAATGTCACTTTCCCCAGACCAATCTCTTTCTTCCTCTCTCTATTTTGATGTATTTCCCTTATTGTGATTGATTCAATAAAGCTCCGTGATGGATACTCTCTCTAAATCTAAAAATATTTTGCAGCCTGCTGAATTGTGGTCTGGAAGAGCGATTCAAGCCGCAGAAGGCTCGTTGTATGTGGCCTCCGCCGCCCTCGCTCTCGCCTCGTTGTGGTACACATTCAGTCCCATGTTTGCGGAAAAGAAGCTAGCAAAGACTAAGCCAACGGCCCCAACAACAGACGCTGCTAAGAATGAAACAGAGGTCGGCAAAGATAAAGGAGAGGACAAGACAACAGACTCTGCTAAAAAATCTCGAAGGACGAGGAGAAGTGTGGGCCAAGTGGTCTCTGCGGAGGTATTTTAAATTGTAGTACAAAATCATAAATCCTCTCTTCAATTTACTTATAATCACCCTTTTTACACGCCTGGTCGCGCCCAGATTACATAAATCACAAAGTTTACCTTCTCCTATCAATATTATGGCTCCCAAATTCACTTTCTCTCCAGCAGAATAATAAAAAGACAAACTTTTACTCTCAAAGCTTAAGTAGTTGGGAGCTTATTGTCTTGAGACAGGATTTTAATTTCATATTAAAATTTATTATCATCAAGCCACACCACTCCAAAAACTCATCTTCTCTTCATTGAGTCTCCAATATTATTAAATTTAGCAAAAGATTATTACCTTGTGTGACTAATAATAGGAGGTAGCCAAACTTTCCTAATCATTCTCTCCAACTTGGTCTGTCATCAATTTTATATCTTTCTCTCTCCGACTTTATTTGAGAGAGAGAGAGCTGTTTTGTGTGTATAAGAGGCCTGTAATTGTATTGTAACAAAAACTTGAGTCTTTTCCTCATCAACATAGTCCATGATTGGAAGGGAAATTGAATGAAGAGATGAGGGGAAATTTAGAAGGGAAAATTGCATTAATGAAGGTAGTTAGTGAGAAATATGGGAGAAAATCTTCCATGATTTAATTGTCTTTACATGTATCCATCCATGTTTGATTTTGAAACTTTTCCCCTTATTTCCCAACAGAGTGACGTTGATCTGACCCGTCTTGCTTCCATTGTCCTTAATGCCATTGCTTCAGGAGAGTGCCTTCAAAAAACAATTTGTCAACTTGGGACTCAGGTAGGGACATCCCCCAAGGGCCGCTTGGCGTTTACCCTTGTCGATTCTTTGTTGCCCACTTCTGTCCATGCGAACCAGTATTTTGTGACCATGAAGAAGGCACTAGGAGGAGATTCTAACTGCAACCAGTTCAACTGCCACTACTCTACCAATATTAATTAGGAAGGGGTGAAAATGAGACTTGAATATCAAATTTCTCATAAAATGGTGCTCATAATATATATTTCTTGTTACATTGTCTATTCATTATTCTATAAAAATAAAACAAATGAATCAATATTTAATGCAGATTTTTCTTTTTTATAAAGGTTTTTTATTTTGTACATTCTAATATAGAATGTTTTGATTGCATTTAAGATGTTTGGAAAAACTAGTAAATAAAAAAAAGAAAGGGTTCCATATCAAAAGTGTACACGAGCATATATGTCTAATATACTGATTATTAAAATCAATCTACACACACGTGTCCAAATTTTGTTTTCATGTAAAAGTTTTCTTTGTGGAATGCTGACTAAATAGTTGTGAAAATGAGACTGTAGTAGATCTGTCTGAGTTGTTTGAACAAATTATTTCCCACATATTCAGTTTATTTAGTTTAGCATCAAAGTGATCGAGGTTATTCAATCCTAAAATAATCCAAAGCTGCCTTTTCAAATTTCTCCAACAAAGAGTGTCTCTGTTATTGTATTGACAAATTTGTGAGAAATCTTGTGCCACTCACCTGTAAACGACATTTTGGCATTTCTCATCTAATTTTCAATCAGTGCCTTGTCTGTTGTGTAACGTGAAGCTGATGGCTAAGATCTTTATAATCTCAATTATCCCATCAACTTTTGCATATCCAATTACCCGACTTCTCATCTCTAAAAAAATCATGTCCTCAATCGCGAATGACCTATTTAATTTCGAAATTCCATTTTCCAGGAAACTAGACTCATTATCCCTTGAAATTGGCTGGGAGAGGGTAAATTTAGAAGCGCCTTTCTTATCCAGAATTAATTTGATTATCAGACTTTGCTTAAAAAGTGCTGATTGAATGATTCTATTTTGGGTTGAGATTCTCAGGTGAATGAGAAAATGGAAATTCAGCTACGCAAGCAATAACAAAAGTCTAGAAAATTGGTTCTCGGAGTGAGATTGTCAAATCATTACACACAACACACACTTCTCTCTTTCCTTCTCTCTGATTGCCAATCAGTCAGATTTCTTGCATCAATGCTAAAAAATTGAATAGTTTTTTGCCATCGTGGGCGGAACAATATCTGTATTACATTACATAATTTATGTAACAAGACCACTTTGTATAAACTAAACTCCATTTATTTGTCCGTCCAACAAAGTCCAAGAGTTTTGAGAAATCAATGATGAGAAAACTTTTCTGGGCGTTTAATTTCTCTTTGTTTAAGTTTGCTTGGAGCATAAATCTGGGTATTAGCCAAGTGAAGGGAAGAAACCAATAAAAATCAAATAAAAAGTGTAACAATGGCGGCCTAATAGTCTCTCTAAAATAAATGTTGAAGTGTACAGATGAAATGATAGTTATTTCTCACTTTCTCCAATCCCATAATCCCTCTTCCTTTCTCAGTTCATTTCAAAGATATTCAGCCATTACCACTCTCACTTTCCCTACCTTTCTCTACTGTCATTTGATAAACTTTACTTCCACCTTGGATTTGACTTATACTTCATTTGATTCTCAATTCAAACCCCATTTCCAATCCAATATGTTCTCCCTTCAATCCGCTACAAAACGAAAAGATGTCTATCTCCTTTCCCCACCCACATTCAGTCCATTGCTTTCAAGTATACAGAAACTGTGTCAGGTGACGCCATGATAAAAGCCAGTCCCTCGTCTCTCTTCTCGCTCTCTTTTTTCATCATCTTGTATAACGTAGTTTATAGGTGGTCAATGTTAAAATTGAATTAGCAAGAGGTAATTTTGTTTTTCATGGTAAAATAAATGTAATAATGCAATTACGTGTCCACCTATGGTCATTAGATTTGATTTAGAGAGAGGAAAATTAATGCGCATTTTGGAGAGAGGAAATTTTAGTGAGGTTTTGTAGTAATTGGATTACTCTTATGAAAACAAAGGCTTTGATTTCCTTTACCTGGAGCCAGAGAAAGAGAGAGAGAGTGACATGTGTGGGGATAAGGTGAAAGTGCAAAAGTCAACTTCCGTTTGCAAGCCACTTGCTTCAATATTTGATCCTCATTTCAAAACAGCTTTTAGGAATTCTCGATTGGCTGGATTTCAAATTTGAATTTATTCTGCAATCATTCCCCATATATGATTTTTCTGCAAGAGTTGTCAAGATGAGATAGGTCGCGTTTTCTTCATATTGTATAACGTGCAGAGGAATGTCAGTGTTTGGGTGCAAAAGTTTCATATGGTGAAAGCTTCAAAAGTGGAAGAAATCGAGTTATGGTTAGTCGTATTTTGAAAATGCTCCACTGCTCTCCCCTCACACATGCAGATAAGACAAAAACAAAACATAATTATATAGATACAAGTACCCACGAAGTATATGGCAGACAGATACCCTCCGCTCCACTTGATTCCCTTTCTTTCTACAACCTCCCATTTTTGTTTTTCTCTTTGAATTTCATGAGAGAAAGCGAAAAGAAAAATCTACTTTCATCTAAAGAATGGGGAATATATATGTATAAATATATTGTACGTGTCTTAAAACGTCATTATCTTATCTCACAATCAGCATTTTCATTTGGGAGAGAAGCAGCTTCCACCAGAGGACAGGTAAGAGATAGAGCAGATTCCACTATTTATGATGAAGAATGCCATAAATAGAGAAAAACTACTTGAGGTTATATTTCTGAGAAAGGTGAAAAAGATTTCAGAGACCGAAATTAGATAAGACAGGATTGCCTCCCTATTACTTTCTCCATTAAAACACAAAAATATCCACAAGCAACAATAAACTCGACTCATCTGTGAAACATTTCAAAAAGAAATTTGTGTGCTCTTGAAATAATGTTTTTTTTTGAAACTAAATATTTCTTTGCAAGGCTTTCAGAAAATTAAAACACGCAAACAAACTTTGGACACAGGGATTTCTTTATTGTCTTTGATTTGTTAATAGCTTTCTCATTTATACATACATATTTAGATATATTTTTCTGTAGCCATCACTTGTATCTTTTGATATATTATAATAGCTTTGAAAACTAGCATTCTTGCCAATCGCAGCTTACACATCATAAACTGTATATATCTATATAATAACATTGGCTGTTGGAAACTTAAAACAAATGCATGTATAAATGACAAATGTAATACCCTTATAATTAAACAACATAATAGTCAAGTCTACTGGTTACTTACTATTATTTATGTATTCTATAATAATGCTATTAAATAGGAGCTAAATACAAACCCTGTCTGTATATAAACACAAATATTTCCACTAATATCTAAATGATTTCAATTTCAACAGATTTTTGTTGGATGGGGCATTGTAAGGAGATTTAGTATAGACTAACAACAATAATCTACTCTCTTTTTTATTTAAGTTTTGCATAAAGGATGCTTTCTCCTCACCAAACAAGCTTTTGAAAGAGAGTCTACGCTTATACCAGAGCTTATAATTAAAATTATATTCACAAAAAGGAAATATGCTTTCTTCTTTTCCTAAATATTTGTTGTTACTTATTCTCAAAATCCTATCAGAATGGAGCAAAGTGAGAAGGCCTATGCTTTCTCACTTTTCTCCGCTTCATATTTAGCAAATATTATTATTAAATATTACATTTTATATAAGTTACACATAATCCTTCATTAAATTAAATGTAGCAAGTATTATTATGTATATATTAGATCTTTGGAAATTTTGGAATTATAGAGGTACCTAATGTTATTATGCTGCATCTCCATCTCTCTCTCAAAAAGCAGCGTCTCTTTAAAATCTACACATTTTCACAAGTGGTTTTTACAAAGGAGACATGAGTATGTATGTGTATATGCATTTAGGGTTAAATCCGGGCAACAACAAAAGAGGTTATGTCATGTGAAAATCTCCTTTGATAATTCTAGTAAACGTCTTTTTGAACTGTTGGTTAGCAAGGGCATAACAAAAGGGGTTTATTGGAGAATTTGCATAGCACAAAAAGTAAAAAAAGAAATACACATGGCCATTAATACAGCCGCAAAAGCCCTCGACCATTGCCAAGATATGATAGGGAGTCCAACATATCACAAAAGCACCTAAAATGAAGGATATTGTCCTTAGAGCTTTCCTCGCCCTGTTTTCCGATTTAGACTTTTGCCTCCCTTCCTTCTGTCGCTTTCTTTTTATTCGCTTTCCCAACGATTTGACCAAACTACGAGATTTTGAAGCGGGCTCCTTAGTGTCCCCAGCTTTGTCCTCTTCCCCGCTCCCACTCCCCTCCCCATTGTCCCCATTGGTTCGGGACCTTTGACGGTCAGTGCTGGTGGTAGGGACTGCAACCGAAATCCTCGCCACCGAAACAGTTTCAATTGCCTCCAACTCACCAAAATCAACTATTGTCTTATTTACTGGAGCACAAGTGATTTCTGCTCCTCGCTTTTCGTTGGAAGACATGCTACTTTTACTACCGTTATTGTTGTGTGCAACAACCTCAGCCCCGGTGGTTCCCGAGATGGCTTCACCAAACCCAGACTCCTCATAAGAAGCCTCCGTAATGATTGGTCTCGGGAGTGCAGAATCAGTCTGTGGGGTTGTGGGGGTGTGGTTTCGTCTCGGTGGGGGTGGAATCCGAGGGATTGGAAAGTTTTCAATGGGAGAAGTCTGAACTTGACTTTCTCTTCTTGTTGTGCTCATAATTTTATTGTCTTCTCGTATCAATTTATAGCTAAGGTCTTGTAAAGGTATTTCCTCTTGGAATGGCGTGGAACATCTTGAACATTGGAATTCGCTTCCAAAATTTGACTCTTGCCTCGCTGCAAATAAGTGAAAGTTATTTGTACAACATCATGTAGCTATTATGCACAATATGCACATTAGGTGTCAAAAAGAAAGAAGACATATGTATGCAAAGACTGTTTTACCTTTGGGGGCATTATCAACCAGTTGCTTCGTAGCTGCTGCAGCAGTTGCGTAATAATTCTGCTGAGGAGATTTAAAACTTTGGGCCGATGTGCTGTTTGACATGCATGAACATTTGGGAGTGAGGTTTTTTTGAGCACCCAGACCAATTTGATTGTCTAAAGATGAGGATCCGCCAGATGCGGACGGGATTTGGAGTTGAGTAAGCATGGCTTGTTGGAGCAGAATTTGTTGCTGCTGAATGATAAGCTGTTGCTGCAACTGCTGAATTATTGGCACCTAAGAATTGTTCCAATAATTATTTGTTATAATATGTATCAATCAACTAATGCATGCAAACTCTTAAAAATTAGATTGAGTATTATGACTCACAGTAGTTTGAGGAGATAAATTTTGCTGCTGGGCCACAAGTAACTGGCGTACCAAATGTTGCAACTGCAGCGTCCAACAATTAGGCTCCATTGGGGCAGCTGAAGACGGCTCAAATATTCCCGACGGGGGAGGAGTTGGGGTTGTAATTGAACTCTCATCCATATACCGAAAATCAGCTCCATCCAAAAAGCTGAGGGAAGAAAGCACAGAGTGTCTCTTGTCCTCTGCAGATAGATTTGGATTGTTTGTGCTATCCAATATTGAGGCGACAACATCCATAATTGGTACGCCACCAGAAGAAGAGACATTTACATTTTCCAAATCTCCCCTCAACGTAGATGTTGATGAATGGAGTGAGGAAGAAAGTCTCAGCTTGGCCTGATCCCCCGTAATATTAACAGCATTGGATGGGCCTAGGAAGACTGTCTCATGGAATGTGGTCATGTCTAGAGGAGTTTCAGAGGACCCCCCGTTGGCCAACGAAGCTAATCGAAGGTTGGAGCATTGCTGTTGAATGCTGGCGTGAATGTCTCTTGTGGAAGGCTGGAGAAGGGAGGAGGATGATGCATTACTTACAATTGAACCTGTTCCTGGCACTCTTGTTGTTTGTTCCAAACGATCATAGGAATTGATTTGTCCAGGCGTCCTTTCATAAGATTCATTTGTAATTCCTGAATCCTTTGAGTCCACTTTCTCCTCACTGACCACCTCCACACTGCCCGAAGCATTTATCATTTTGCAGTCTTTTGTTGTGGCATCATTACCACGACCCACTACCCCGCAACCCTTGTTGCCATTAAATTTGGAATCTCTTCGATTTATTTGGCTCTCGTCCAACTGGACGTGGTAGTTATTAGTGCTACCACCAGTATGTGACACTCCACTAGGACGCCTTTCTCTGCTTGATATCGGCAGCGACTTGGGTGGTTGATGAACTCGACTTTTTGATGGAGTCACTTTCTGCTCCCCTAATAACTCTGGTGGGGGTGGTGGGAAATCTTCACAGGGACTCACTGAATCTCCACCCTTTGCTTTCTCCAAGTGAATTGTAGCCTTTTGCTGTTGGGAGGCCTCAACTTTGTGATGATTTTTAGGCTGATAGTTTGGTGGATTGGAAGAAGCCCTTGGAGGTGGGGCTGGAGGATGTTTAGATGATGATGATGGATGACCTCGAGTATTTCTGCTGGCTTTGGAATGTCCAGGATTTTTAGGTTTAGCTTTGCTCTTTGCAGTGACAGATGTGGAGTCCTCATCAGAGTCAAATGCAGGGCTGGATGATCGCTCATTATCCCCTTTCTTCTCATTGGAATTGGATGACTCTGGTCTCACCTGAAAATTATTTGCATTCATTTCATTTCCCATTAGTAATAAACCTGAATACTTAAAGGGCAAATCTAAAAGAGAGATATCTACCCAAAGTGAAAGTTCTTTTGTTCATCCTTATTTCAGTTTTCTCTCATGTATTCGTGACAAGATGTAATTGAGCTATTTGTATTCCAATATCATGAATAATATATTTGAATTACATATGAAGAAGAAGAAGTGGAGAAGATAAAACTCAAATACGAATATTATTATTTTAGCGACATTCTCAAACCAGAACAATAAGGAGGTCAATCTGACAAATAATAAGCTTGCAAAGAGAAAGCCGCAGACAATATTTCTAACTCATAAATTTCGGGCTGATAAATTGGCACATTTCTTGCTAAATCCATATACAGCCAAGGTTCAAAAGATCAAATAAGTCGTACACATTGTCTCACAAGTACAGAAGATGGATGGGTGGCGAGTGTGGTTTTCTACCGCAGCATATTTTATGAGGACGAAAGACCAGGTGCATGTGGCGTAAATCATAAGCTCTGCCATGTTCCCTATTTGTCTTGAAAATGTGGATTACTATTAGTTGACGAAACAGGCAACATCTTTGGGAATACTATTTCAAGATGGGAACTAGATACTTTAAGATAAACGCAATGTCAAATGTCAGACAAATTCCTAGCCAATTTCTTGTCAATGTCACTCCCATGCAAAGAACTTTGTGTAGTTCATATTTATTTATTTAAATTAGAATGCGAGTGAAGGAAGACAAGAAGGTATAGCACTGGCTTTGAGCTGAATGCAAATTATTTCCTTTTGGCCGAGGTAAGTTCCGTAAAGTAACAACACTTAGCCCAAATAGTTATATGAATTGCCCTATATTACAATCACATCCAATATTCTTTTACTTGGGACTTGACAGCCTTGAAAAATCTCCACCTTGTCTCTTGCTACAACAAATTGATCTTTGCATATTGCTCAATATCTTTTATACGTCCAATTTAAAGAAAATGCTGGCTTTGTTTATTTAAAAGGCAAGTTTTCGAATTAAATTAAATTTTTGTTCAGGCTCAAATTGCATAAGCTGCTGCAAATTTAAAAGTCTAAATAATGTTGTGCTATTAAAATTTATGAAAAACAAATCGTGTTTAGACTCTTCACCTACAAAGCAAAGGAAAATTAAGCATTTGCAACTTTTTTTGTATCTTATTTGCTTCCACTAAGTTATTTGTAGGCAAAATGAGAAGTGAGGAGAAAGTCTTACGGAGTTAGGACTCCCACTGACGTGGAGCGTGTTGTTTGTCGTGGCCTTGCTGGTGTTTGGCCCGGCCGCGATGGCTGCTACTGGGTTGTGAGATATTCCAATGTTGGCCGTTTTTCCAGCCACGCCCGCCAAGCCCCCTGCCGTCATTTTGACCATGTCCTGCATCCTTTTCTTCTTATCCTCGGATTTTTTCTGCATCTGCCATGCTGTATTATATATCCCCGCATAAAGAACAAATAGAACGATAAGGGTTGTCCAGTAGTAGCCTGTGGAACATAAATTATATATAATACATATATGCAAAACATTTAGAATTTATGGCACGTGATGATGATTTATTTATATAACAATATGCAACATTGACGTTACCAATGATAAGTCCAGTGTTGAACCAAGGGTCTTTGAGGAACTGGACGGCACATTCTCCTTCCCCCAAATCTCGGTATCCCTTCCAATGTTCCCAGCCAAAGATGGAGGTGAAGAATATGAGAGCTGGGATTATCCATGTGATGATGACCATAAAGATGACTTTATTCTTTGTTCTCCATGATCGATATTTTGCAGCAATCTTTACAGAACAATACCGATCAATGGTTATCAGCAACACAGTGTATTGGGAGACGAGACAAACGGTGTAGTCAATAGAGAGCCATAAATCACAAATCACAGCACCCAAAATCCACTTTCCCTGGAGCACATAGACCAAGTAAAAGGGCATGGACACGCTCCCAATTAAAAGATCTGTGGCTGCGAGGGACGCAATCGGATAATTTGATGGCTGGCGTATACCTCGATCAACAATGAACGCCAAGAGCACCAGAATGTTACCCAAGACTGTAACCACGATGCAGATAATCATAAAGAAAGCGATAAGAATGGATTGCCATAATTCGAATGGGGGTAGGACTTGTGTCGTCGGGTCAGTGCTGTTATCAAATAAATTTAGTCCAATGTCATCTGTGGATTGAAATGGAAAAGTTGAGTTGGGGTCCAAGCCAAAAAATGTTCCCGATGCATTCAATACTTCTTTGCATTCCCAAGCAAATAGTGGATCCTTGCAAAGTCGCAAAACCTGTCGTCTAGTGTTCCTGTAAATTAAAAGAGAGAAACCCCATTTGAGCACATTAATCTTTAGGACCAAAAATATCAATCTCTGCTGAAATTCAATAATGAATTCGCATCTTTCCTCCTCCCCACTATTATTTAGTCCCTATCATCAGTCAGTCTTGCAGAGGGAAAGGAATGCTGGAGAAAACAACATAGAGCAGAGCATGGCGTGGCATAATTGGATTAGAAAGATTGGTTTTGATCATGATAGGATTAAAATTCCTTTGGGTAACCTTACACTATCTTTTATATGCATATCTACAATACGCTCTGCACTTTAACTGGGATATGCAATTAAGCAAAGCGACGTTTAGAGTGTATGCATTGTTGTGGGACCTCTTTGTTGTTAGTTGTGGTAATATTGAATACGGTTTGTGATTCAACAACGCTATTAGGGATGCAAGTTTACACGTTGGTTGGCTGGATCGATGTAAACTAATCTAAAGGATATAATTTGCAACATGCCTTTTCTAATATGCAGCGTTAATAGTCCTTTTGAGAAGAAGAGGGAGGAAGCATAAAGATGTCAGAGATTATTACGTTATACGTTCTCAACTCTGTGTCTGCCTACTCATCATCATTGTGAGTGAAAAGAGATTTTTCAGTGGCGAAGAGATTGACTTTATCAGAGTGTATTGCTTGCTTGGCTGGCTACTCCTGATTTCTCGTCAACCGTCCAAGATTGATGATGAATGTTTCTCCTCACGCTTTTTACAAATGGGGCGTCTCAAAACCAAACTCTCTTTTGCTGAACTATAATCCAACCCCACAAACATAAAACCCAGGCTAAAAGTCCAACCTCAATCACTCAACAACTTATAATGTTTTTCAATTATCATCCTTGTATGTATATGCTTTCGCCAAAAGCATAGGAGAAAGCAAGCACATGCATATAGTAGTATTTTATAATACAGTACGAAATGCCCGTAGAGAAGAAAATTGATTTGAAAGATCCTGAAATAGAAGTAAACTCAATCTGTCTTTTGCATCATTCTCAGTCCATCTTCTACTTAAATTCAGCAGCCAGCACAGGGAAATTTGGTTGGTGATGTATGACAATGACAGCATATAAAAACAAGGGATGTATATGTAAGTCCATATATAAGTGGCTCACCTTCTTTTTCTTTCATCCCAGAATCTGCAGTTAATTTTAGGCTATATAAATCTAGTCCTTACAAACATTCTTTCTGGCTTGGCTATTCCCAGAATTTGCTGACACTCCCAACTATTTACTTAAATATAAATATCCTCACATATGTACCCATACCTTTTTTCTAGAGTTAATCATTTTTCGTGCTCTTGGGGAAAAAGCATATAAATATATTTACTATATAACTTCTCAACATGCTTTCTTTACGGATATAAATATATATAAAGGGTAAATTTTGTTCTGTGTTCCTCTCATCATCGTCACCACAGGTCTGACTCTAAGTGGAACATTTGTAAGAATAAAAATCAAAAGACGGAAATCTTGGAAGCAACTTTTTCGAAACGATCTCATCTGAGTCTGCCTAGGGAAGTTGTGAGATAAGAAGCCTCTTTTCAATTTTATTATCGCTTAAATTATCTAAGAAAACCAAGACTTTCCCCACTTGGCGTCCTGTCGCGATGTCACCGTTTCTCTGAAGAGGAACATTAATGCAAAATACTGACTTTAACTCATGATTATGAGAGTCAAAATTGGAGACTGGAGAGAGTTACACAATTTCCACCTCGTCAGCCTACAAATGAGCCTCCATTTTTCTCCCATCACCTATTAAATTACCACAATCACAACCCACACAAATGGAGAAAATAGACTCAAATCTTCTTCATTTGCTCTCTTACAAATTCACACAATTGTTCGCTAAACTTTGTCATTGTGAGCAGACGAATGGCGTTTGTTCTTCTTTGTGTGAATGACATTCGACATATGGTTTGAAGTGTCTCATAACACTGCTGACAATCATCTTCTCCAAAAACAATTTGTTCACGGGGATGGGCATGGAAAGTGGTTTATAATGATGGGAAACAGGCGTTTTATGCTTACCAAGCTAAAGCTTGAGGATAAATGCTACTTTTTCTCCAAACACTTTTTTTCATTTAAAATGTTTATGATCCATTTACCAATTCTGCTTAGGAAGCAAATCTCCATTTCTTGTAAAAGTAGAGAAAGTTGGAAATGCAACCACCAAAATAAAATCATAAAAACGAATTTAAGGTATGTATTTATGTATGTGGTTATATTATAGGAAAGCCCTTGGCTGGCATTTTTAAGCACGCACACAAAGCAAGAGAAAGTTTACTCCCAAGAATTTATATCCGATATGATTTTGAATAGTTCAAATATTTATTATTATATGCAAAAAAAGTTTTAAAATAAATCAATTTCAAGTGTATACTTATTTTGGGGGGAAGGTTGTTGGAGATTGGCTCTTACGTGTGTCAAACTTGGGCCATTTTATAATTCCCAATTGACCGACCATTATAACCAGTTAGCTCTGGCTTATGTACATAAGTACATGGCAAACATGAGCCAAGTTTGGGATAGAAACTTGTGCCTCGCAAATTCCCCAAAGATTAACCCAGAGCAGTCTCAGTTAGCTATTTAATAGTCTCCAAATTGCTTTCCGAATTTCCCTTATCCAAATGGACATTACTTTCTTAAAGTATATGGATAAATAAGTGAATCTGGAGATTATACTTAACCTGGGCCCAGCTGCGTGTCAGGTGAGCTATTTATTATGAGGTATGAAATAAGAGAATTTGATAATAAACGAGCAAATTTGAATGGCTAATATTGTAATTTAGTATTGTGACTAATATATTTGTAGGCCCATTAAAGGAGCTACAACAAAGGGAGCATGATCATTTGTCACTCTATAATTATGTTCCCTTATTTAAGGAAATAATGAAAATACATTTCTCCGACTCCACAACTCCGGAAAATTCACGTAGCACTTCTCTCTCTCGCCTCCTAATTTTACGACTTATTTGACTTTCTCCGCAAGCATTTGACATTTAGGGTGATCCATTGAAATTACAAAGCGTACTCCACCAGAGAGACTATTAGTACAGCCATATCAAGCAGTGGTAATGCAAAATGAAAGTACACCTTCAATTCCAAGGTAGTGAGAGTTTGGCTGAGTAGTGAGATAACACTTAATCCGGATTATGCTCTTGAATTGTACTACATTTCTCCAGTTACTCCGGTCATCATTTCCTCCCAGCCTTTGGTAATGCAAAAGCTTTGAAAGAGCTCATTTAGTCTTACTTTTAAGACTTTTCTCCCTTTTGCTTTTGGAGAAAGGTGTGACCCACAAGCATGTCCACGGATTAAATTCTTGTCGCGGTTTTAACTACAAGCCGCAGACTTGTGGCAAAGAGAAAAGCACTCTTCATGGGAATTGCAATAACTAAAGAAGATTTTTTTTTAAATACGGAAAGGAAAAAAAGAATACACTACATTTTTTTAAAGCAATTATGTGTGATTGAGACTTTTTGTAATAAACTTAGGCGTGGTACATGCTAATAAATTTCTGCTAGATACTTTTCGATATTTTCCCCTCAGCTGAATTCCAGACGATCAATCTATTTTATTGGTTCAAGTCGAACTGTATATGGTACATAGATATGTACATATGTAATAGCATTTAAAGAAGGGAAGTGTAATATTTTATTTCACTCCAATAGGACATAAATAATGGGAGTGCCAAGTTTAGCCACACTTTACATAAATAATCACTTCAACATCCGCTCTCTGCTTGTTTTTCCTCTCTGACATTGTCATTGATGGTGGAGAAAGTTAGCTTAAAGGTTTTATTTTTTCTTAATGTAGATTCTCCCATTGTGAAGCTGCCAACGTATCCGCTTTCCATTTGCTCCGGTTCAATTCATCCTTTTGTGCACAAAATGGAGTGAAAATTCAACTTTCTCCATGATACTTTGCATTGTGCATTCTCCCATAAAAGCATTTAGTGTCCCACCCGCCTACAACAACACGGGCCAAACATTTTAAATCGTTGTGTAATAATGCCATCCCTTTCTCCAGTTTATTCATGTCCCAGATGTCAAGTAATAAAGGGCAGAGATAAAATCATGTTGGTCTTATTCAATTATTGTGCATCTCTTTTTCTTAACTTTCACCAGATGCAAATAAATAATTCAAAATATTAATGATCTCCAGGCATCTTTTCAGTCAAGTTCAAGTTGGCAGAAAGACTTATTTTCAAAAACGAAGCCATTAAGATTAATGCACATGGCGTGAAAAGTTAAGGCTAAAAGAAAAAAGCTGCTTTCAACTGAAATATTTGCAGAATAAGATAAATTAACTTGCAACTCTCAACATTTCCATTATAAATAAAAAAAAAGTAGAGTAAAAAAATTCCCCAAGATATTTCATTTATCCTTTGCTCAATGTTTATTGTTGGAACGAATGAATTTCCACTCAGTCAAGAAACAAATAAACATCAAAGTTTCTAAATAGATGCCATTTCCCATTTCTAATGCTCGCCACTCCTTTCAAATCCTTTCTTTAAATTAAAATGCTTTCTCCTTCATCTTCATTTACAAACGGGGAGAAAGTAATTCAATTTCACACAGTTTTTGTTCATGAAACTCTAGAAGAAAGTATAGAATTTCCCGATAATTAATGTCAACCAGCCAAGTTTTATAGCCTACAAATTAATATAAAGAATTGAAGATTCTATTTGAGTGGTTTGATAGCCATAAAGGAAGCATGTTGTTTTATGTAACTACTTTCTAAATGTGTGTATGGATTTTATTTTAATTCCATTTCCGCTCCATTTGTTCCATTTACTCTCTGCCTCACAAATCTTGACGTATACACTTTTACAACAACATGCATTTCCCCTTTATAGATATTAAGTGAAGTGGTTGTTTCCAATTTATTTTGATGTTATTAAAAAATAAGAGATGTAAATTCAGAGTTAAATTTTATTATGTCCGAAATTGGTTATCGTCTCTCCTCCAAAAAAAACCTTGAGTTTACATACTTTATTTTTTCCCTTGTAAAAAATTAAGTTTGGCCTGTCTCGGGTGCTTATGAAAAAAACATGGGAAATCCTGTTTCCCATGCAAAGTGGTCTGTATTCTAAATAGATGAAAGAGTCTGCTCAATCGAATCAAAGGTTTTCCATCTCCAAACGTTATTGAAGGAGGTAAATGTAATAAAAAGAGAGACATTTTTTCCCTTATTACTTTGAAAACAAACTTGTAACATTTTATAAGTGGGTTTATTGGAAGCAACGATGTAAATTACAAGAAGAATACGAAAGAAAGCATTTCCTTTAGATGGACCCTACTTTACTTTACTACTTGTGACTTTGGTCGGCAGCTGCAGTGATGAAGTTTCATGGTTAAAGGTGGCAACTTTATTTTAGCCACGTTTCAGGGGAAAGTGGGTGAAAGTAAGTAAAAGATCACAGATCCAATATGCTCTCAAATATTGAAATGCTCTCGGCATGGAGTGTCCATTTGTTATGCAATTTTGTATTTGCTTTGTAACAAGGTTATAAACTTGTACAATTAGCTTTTATAGAGTAAGTTAGCCAAAGTTATTGGATTATCATGACAAGTGGACTGTGTATCGAGTGTTCGTAAGGTGGTTGTAAACGATCTGATTGGGATCAGAGAAAGAAGCTCACCAGTTTTTGATAAAGTCTTGAGAAATGGTGTAGATCGGTGTATAATTCCCTGAGGAGTTTCTTCCGTCGAATCCAAAGCCCTCGGCTTCCATTCTCCTATTTCCTTGCTCCTTAACACGCGGCCCAAGCCTTGGTCTTCTTATTATTCAACCATCCAACAACAAAAGATAATGCAATAAGAAATATGTTGCTGCTTTTGCAATAAATAGGTGATGGGGGTGAAAGGGGAACTTTTTGCTTTCACTTGCTACCAATTATTTGGGGTGTGGAGTTGGCGTTATTTTTTGAAGAAAGTGGGTCCATTTCATGTTCCAAGTTCCATTTCGTCTCATCCAAATATAGATTTATGTTTGTCTTGTTGCCTCTATATTGGGAAAGTACTTTCATCCTCAAGACTTATTGTAACATGATCCGTTGGACGTGTCTCATTGTCCGGCCTCTTGTTCTTCTTCTGGCTCATCTTCTTTCTGTAACGGGACAAACAACACAAATTTTAATCACAACCAACGACACTCTTGAATGATTTCAAGGGTTTGCTTTCATATTAAATTGAATTTTCTCTCCTTCATTACCACTAACTAGAAGTTGTACATTATTTCGCTCTAACTAAGCCATAAGCTCTTCATTGTTTTGCTTTCTTCCTTTGTCCCTTTTGTTCATTTGCAAAATTTACAATTTGTCTCTTGTCTGCCGGCTGTGTTGTGTCATAAATTTGTAATGTTTCTTTCCCCTTGTGACACTTTGTCATCAACAGTTTTAATTACCATATTTGCAAAGCTTTTGCATGTTTCAATTTTTATAGATTTCCTGAGCCACAAATCATAAATCAGGGGTTTTCTTTCATCCAAGACCAAGGGTTCCTATTATTACCTCAACAAATAAAATGTGGGATGGGAAAAAACTAACATACTTATATATATAGTAGTGGAGGATGATCTCAAGTGGGAAGAATTTTGGATTCTTAAATTTCTTCCTCCGTAGGAATTGGTAGCCAGTTAAGTGAAGTTGGTGGTGAAAGAAGTTTATCATCATCATTATCATGATCATGATGAGGGAAGAAGAAAATTCGGCTGCTTGGCCGCTTCTTTTATTCCGGCCGGCAGAGTCACTCCCGTTTACTCCCTATTATCCAAATGATTTATGACTTTTCTCCGGACAATCCCCCAGAATGTCCTCTCAAGAGTTCAAACAAGATTTTTCTCCTCAGTTTTAAACTGAAATCATGTCAGGGGATCAAATGATATTGTGTTGATGGCCATTGTACCATTACTCTCTTGTTTTCCTTTTGTATATATAAAATGATGGAACTTTTGACCCTAAGCTGGCTAAAGTCGAGCAGTTCTCTATTGTTCAAACACGGAGACGCTTAAAAGTGAGCTGATACTTTGATCTACGAGTAAACAAATCTAAACTTTCCTTGCCTTTGGAGTTCAAGAGAAAGTGCAAAAGAGAGAGTAGTATTATGTATAGTGCCCTACTACAAAATGTCCAACTACTTTCTTTCCGTCTCCAACTTTTTTTACAAAAGTAAAAATTTCTTTGGTTTAATTTTTTTTAAAGAAATAACTTTTACTTATCTAAAATTACTATCAATGAATAACTTTTCTTGTTTTAGAAAATAGCATCTTTTGTAGAATAGGACGACCTACATATACATATGTAGGCACATTGCGAATTGTTGTACATGAATGTACATTGCTGTTTTGAGTTTGTGAAATTGTGTAAAATCTTCTATACCATCTGAATATAAAGGGACGCGACATTTGGAGAAAGTTCTCACGGAAATCAGTTGCTCATCTACTTCTCTGGTATGGAAAATCAAGATAGAACACGGAAAGTAATGTAACATAGTCGTCCAAACAAATTCATATGATGGTGTAGGAGACGAGGTCGTTAGTGTTTAGAGCATCTGGAAGTTGTGGGAATCTTATGCGAGGGTCGTGTATATTAACAAGTCGGTGGACGGGAGATGGGACTGACAGCCCTTGAAAGATGGCAACTCAAAGAAAGATCAATCTAATCTTTTGGAAAATCCCTGAACGTGATTCCCTTGAATTGGTCTTCCAGATAAAAGAAGAAGTCCTGAAAGAGAGAAGACTTAGACGTGGCTTAGCAGACCACTAGCCCCATAGACCTATGAATTATCCATAACTTTCACCTATAGCCTTACATATACATATATATATATGACTAAATCTGCCCATTTTATGTACCATTTGCTTCCATTTTACGCTCCTCTTAATTCTTCAATAAACTGGAGAAGGAATATTTCTTTATTTTTTGGACTGTCCAGGTGTGTGGAAAAGAGAAAGCGGATACTATGCTTTCTCCAAAATTCACTCCACTCCACGGCCATCAGTCAGAGCCGGCATTTGTGGGCCACCGACCGAGTTGAGGTTGAGTGGAATATTAAGAATGGGGATGAGAAGCTTGAGTGATCTTTGGTTTTTAAAGAAGGAAAGCTTAATTTTGGGAACAAATGGAAGGGAAAGGAAATGGGACTTCCCTCTGGTGAACTTGACGTGGTAGTAAAAGTAAAAGCTAATCTAAAGGTCGGAGAACAAATGGAGAGACTCTCCTTTGGTCAAATAAGTTGAATTTGCTCAGTTGTGGGTCAGCAGATTATTCAATTCGGAATACAGAAGGAGAAATAAGCCCCTGGAGATTTGTTTCAATTCATCATCCCACTACTCAATCCCCCTTCCATTATTTTCCCATACACAACCAACAACCAATGCAATTGCCCTTTTATCCAATTTTGTTTTGCAGATCCATTCATTTTCCTTTTTCTCATTTTTCTACCAAAGAAATCTCGTCTTTTTTTGCAACCATCCATCTGCCGTGAAGTCACTCACTCGTCCGTGGATAAATTGAACAGTTGTTGTTGTTACAAATATATTATTATTATTCAGCGAGTGATACTTTTAATTCCTCAATTACTCTCGTCTTTATAGAAATCTTTGATCTTGCTCTCAAAGTTTTGCAATAATTGGGGAAAGTTTATGGACTCTAGCCTCTTGCAAATATTTGCTTTTAAAGTGTTTAGTAAAACAAAGTAGGGGTAGAACTTCTCACCTAAAATGTTATGCTTGTTTGTTTATACAACAGCCTCCAGATAAAGTAAAGTAACAAAGTGTTGACTTTGAGCTCGAGAGCAGTCTATCTAATTTGCATCTTGGGGAATAACGATGCATTCAGGTGTCATGAGTGGGAGGCAGAAGGCATCAATTCTCTTCCCTCTCCATAAACTGCATGCAAATGTCGCTTCTTGTACAAAACATGGAGGACAATCCAACCACCCTGTGATCCAAATTTATCATTCCCCTATACAGCCTTCTATTTACGCAAATTCCAGTAGGTGCAAATGTGTTGCAGATTTCATGAATTTTCCCCTGATCTTTATGCCCCTAATGATAAACACTGGGGTTGATCTTTGTGAAGAATAGAAATCTCATCCACAATTGCTTGGGTGAAAGCAAAGCAAATTACTTTCACTACACAAATCATCACTCACTCTGGCAGAAGTGGCATGTATCATCACGTCACATCATCATCACCAACTGCTCCCATAACTTTTGACTTTCCCCATCAAACAAAATAATACTCATGAAAGACAGGAAACGGGATGATGCGGCTTCACACAACTTGACTTTTATGCCTTACACTAAAATACTTTCTTCAACAACCGCAACAATGCATAATCTTTTTCTGTTGCTTCCTCACAAATTTTGAAACAATACAATTTATGCAATTTCTATATGCTGTTTATTGGTTACAAGTGAAATTGATTAGCCCAGGGTCAACTGTAATTAAGTATTTTTGGTCGTATGAAAATTGCCACTGTAATCAATACTTTGCCGGCCTACCTCTCACTCCAAGTACTAATTTACCACTTCTATAATTAAGCTTAATTATAGCAGTCTGGTAGACAATATTGAAACAATTAACGATGTATATGTATACGAGTACTTATCTATACATATGCGCTTTATAATATACTTCCTTTGGTACATTTTGTTACAAGTAATAAAAATAATGATCATTTTGAAATACTTTTGTGGCCAGGTAATTGGACAGTGAAAAATTTTGTTTCCTTCCTTCAAAGTCAAATTGAATTTTGTTTGATTGGTCAAGAGGAATTGGTGAGGAATTGATTTATTAGTTACATAAAGGAGCATATAATAAGGAGTCTTTGGGAATGTGGATTTTGTGGACTAGTATTGATTGGTGTGGTTGACAGTGTATTCATCCAATATCCAATCCAAAGGACATTGTTAACTCTAGGCTACATCAAAGGGGAAGTACAAAGCAAAAACCTTTTCAATTTTTCCTCTCCTGTTTTTACCTTCCACGAACAACTTTCACTTGGGATTTCAAACGGTTAGAAAGCAGAAGGTAAAACTGCTGGTCACTTGCCAGACGTCAATAGAATACTCAAATAATTGGGCATTGACGAGGGAGGGTGCCTTTTGAGAGGAGTGCAAATTTGTCAATTTACAATTTACTAACAATCTAATTCCGTCTCTCTTTACAAATTCCTTTTCATGTAAACAAATACAGCTCCCTATTATTACAGCCACGCTCAATAATATTTATATCAAAACCAGTCAGGTACACAAGTTGAAAGAT
The DNA here is from genome assembly GCA_034698145.1 of Proisotoma minuta. NCBI lineage: Eukaryota > Metazoa > Arthropoda > Collembola > Entomobryomorpha > Isotomidae > Proisotoma > Proisotoma minuta. Next base: position 34,124 of record JAQIXN010000413.1, read on the forward strand.
GACAGGCAACACGGCACTGGGAAGTTAACTCTTTAACTACTTTAACTATAGCAAATGCTTCCTTATGGTTGAAATTCCAAGTCGGGATTTTTTTTGAGAAGGGAGTTTATTTTCTTCATTGGGCAGTGTAACTAAATTGCAAGTGTCCACAGTGTCCCGTTTTTAGAGAGTGACGAGTGAGTTGACTTGATGATGAATGAGAGCGTTTCTTTTTAGTTGTCCAGCCAGACCAAACAGAGAAAGTGACGCACCAAGTTTTACAATGGCTGGAGCGTGGACAATGAAATAATAACTATTCACATCTCGTCTCTTATTTTCTCCCCATGAATCCAGTTTATAAATAAATTCAACTTTCTTTTCTTGGTGGCACAAATTAGCTACTTACTTTTTGCCAAACATTTGGGAGGATTCTTTCTGGCTAACTTCAAAAAAATCTGCTTTATCATAAAATGCATTAATCAAGAAGGAGATGGTTTTCCATTATATTTTGTATAATAAAGGGATAATAAGACTCTAATCTACTTTTTATTCGTAGAGTCTTTGATAGTATGGGGAAACCCTATATAATCGTTATCCTTTCTTTGAAAAAGAAGAGTAATTTCTTGTGCCATAAGGATGGTGGATGACCATATATAAAATCTTTTTAAAATTTCAATTTTGAATCACCTCGATAAACGATAAACTTACTAATCGATGATGACTTTCATTTATGTATTTGCATAATAATAATAATAATAATTTTAAAAGGTGGCGACAGAAAACACATTTTGTTAAGCTTTTTCTTTGTTTTGCATAAATGCTTGCATCCGCTCCTTAAGTAAGTTTCAAGCTTTGTTGTCTTTTAGAAACATAAACTTTGAGAATACAAAGTTTACTTTTTGAATAGCGGCCCTTATCTGCAAACAAAGGACAAAGAGTTGGAACTGTGTAGAAAAGTTTGAGGGCGAATATGGGGGAAAAGACAGGTGTTCCCAGTCCTAAGTTAAATATTTCATAAGTAAATCAATATAGGCCAGAGAAAGTATTACAAACTAGCAGGAATAATGTCAATACCATTAGATTCAAGATAACTTCTGGAATAAATCAGGCTGCCTAATATTGTGGTGGAATGTATACATATAAACTTGTACGTGTCTGCAAATCCTTTGTCCATTATTTGTTATTTTTTACAAAAAAATCACATACAGGTTGTACAGTTGGGACTTTATTTTAGATGTTACATATCAATATTAACCTTTGAAAAAACAATGACTCGATGGCACGTTACTGCATTATAAATGTTCATATTAGCCGTGAACTCTAAACAAGCAATATTAAATTAAGAGTTTCTAAATATATTCAAAGGTATAACCAATTTGTGGGGCATTATTATCATATTTCCTATTTTCAATCAAGAGGTATTCCACTTTTACAAATGTAGGGCAAGGCTGGTGGATTATGTTTGCTTACAACTGAAAGCAGGGAACTCAATGAGTTTTGTGTTAGCAGAGTGCAATTCATAAATTTATTTCTTTCCCTGAGAGGAAACTCACGGCGAAGGCTGAATATTGACAAAATTCCATTAATGCCACAGGAAGCAATTCTATGCCTTGTCTGCTTTTGGCAGGAATAGAGCATATTATGTTGTAATATGTAGATGATGAAAGACATAGATACTCTGCTACTTACTCATCTAACCCAAAGGTAATTTTCCGAGTATACAAGAAATGCTAGAAGAAAGCGCAACTTACATAAGGCATCATATTTAAAAATCTGATTTATGAAAAGAATCCCATAATTCAACAATATATGTACCTCAATCTTAGCGTGACAGAACGATATGCATTTTTCTTGTTTTTGAGCTTGTAAACTTAATATTTTGTTGAATCAACGCTATTATTATTGTGCGGTTTGTAGACTTCAAATTATTCGCACCTGTACTATTCATTTTACATTAATTAGTGCAATGACATTTTATTTTACGTGCACACGAAACTTGGTATGTACCAATAAGCAATTATCATTTGCAGTTTCTTCAAACAACTGTGTGCCAGCTTGTTGTTGTTGTTGGTGTGTTGAGAAATCTCGTGTCTGCAATGAGGGAGAAAGCACCTGCACTATATACATTTCGGCCTATCTCCTTTCTCAGCCTTCTTTTCACTGCCAGTGAAGTGGGCTAGTGAAGTGTGGACAAGTTTGTTCCCTTAATTGTAATGCCATGTGCATATGATGTCCCACTTCAGCCTTGTTTGATACTTCTTCTGCAGACGACTTTCTCCATTTCCATTCTTATAGTCTTGGGAAATAAAAAGCAATGATAAATAAACCAACAACACAATATGGAGGAGGACGCTCTCTTGCAAAAATAAGAAGGTTATTTGCCTATATACGAGAAATCCCAATCATTAAAATTTTACAATCTTTTCCACCCAACTGCATCGACCCGAGCTCAACTTTTGGCGTAAAACTGCATAAACATGCTAGTGTGCGAGTTCTATAAAAAATGTTCCCTTCAAAGCGCTTCTCAATTCATTCAATGTCACTTTGAATACATGCACTCATTTCCCTTTGCCGAAATATTCTTGAATGTACATTATGTAGGTATATTACCTGATGTTATTTTAGGTTTCACAAGTATTTTGTTTATTAAGTAAATGTTTAGGTTTAGACTAAAACGTTGTCGTCCAAAGTAAGACAGGACGACGAAGAAGTGACAGACAAGGGGAATGACAGTGACAGTCATTGATATGACTAAAATGACATGAAAAGTGGCAGGCATATCACAGCTTGGTTTGCTTCGTGTAAATTTTGTGGATCACTTCACTTCTTAACTTTGGCAAAAAGGGGACAAGCTAGGAAACGCCATTTCCTTTGATCAAACCTTCCAAAGAAGATTAGAATGATCAAACGAAAGTGGAAATTGTAGGAAATTACATCGAACTGCTTGATATCAGACATGATTATGATGATGTTGTTAAATGCTTTCACATTTTCACAAATCACACAGCATACAGATATTACAAACCTATTTTCTATGAAAAGGGGCTTAATTTAATTTATTTTTACTCAACCGATGCAAAAATAGGGTGCTAAGCTTTAGAGCTTGTTGTTGTAATCATTATATGGAAGACTGTATACTATCGTGATTATTGCGAAGAGAAAGTGCAAACTCAGAGTAAACCTTTTGTACAGATATTTTAAACAAGAGATCTTACCAAATGCCACAATAAGGCAGCAAAGTGCTTTCACTGCTTTTCTCAAGACGAAAAAGCAAATTAAACCAACTTGTGTGGTGAAATAAAAATTGCGAAAGAAAAAAAACCATCACGTTCTAGATGGAGCACATTATTTCACAATCATCATCATTCTTTATAAATTTTTGCAGGACTCACGAGAAAAAGTTTCATTTTGGTGATTCTGGACAAGGTCTTCTCTCGCAATATCATTTCATTATGATAAAGGCTACATGGCTAACAATCATGATTGAAGGTAAAGTGATAGTCTTTCATGTATGAATTAATTAGTTAATTAGATTTTCTTACAAGGATTGTTAATATAAGTATATAAGCCAACCAATATTCCATTGAGAATATTTTTGTCGACCAACTAAATTAGGATTATGTAGAGTTAACGCAAACAAAACCAAAAGTCAATATTACTTATTATGTAATTCCCGATATTGTGGCTTGAAATACTATACATGTATATAATTTATGAATCCTGCATGTTTCAGGAATCTGAATGGATAGCTTCTTTAGTTTAGTACTTGTTGCGAAATTAGCCGGCGGAGTTGACCAAACAAAGTTCCTGTGCAATAGACAATTTACTGTGTGTTTGTGAGAGTACAAAATGAAACGTTCGTTTTGGTCATTTCTTCATGAGTAAATTACCGATGTGAGTTAGTTGATTGGTGGAGCAAAACCAATTTGAAACTGATCGATAGTCCAACTTATCTTTGGTGGACATAAAAATATGAACAGAATAGAGATATATTTTTATTCAACCCACAAAAAGTGGTGAAAGACCACAATTGATGTTTATTTATTGATTATTTTATATTAACTCCATTTTACTCGGGCATTTTTTTCATATTATAGTTATTTGTCACGGGTTTAACAACGAATTTTATTTTTTATTATGCCACGCAGATAATAGTACTTTACAGGGGAACTTTCTAAAGCTATAACAGTGATGGCTATATTTAGTGCTGTTTTCTTCCTAAATAAATAGGTATATTAAATGGTTATTAGCTTGGTAAGAACTTTTACCAAGAAGTCTCTATATATTGGGGCATAAGGAAATGAGTGGATTCAGCAATTCCTTCCTAAATTCTGGAGAACACAATTATCAAGTTGAATCCGGTTGTAAATACCTACGTACATTCGTTACAAGTACAACCGCATAATAACATAACATGCAGAAACGAGATAAATGTAAATAGAACGGCTGCTTTTGAAAGTTCCGGCCCAAGATGAGCATTTAAGTGTAATAAGGAAATTGAAAAAAATGTTTTCGCTGCCTAGAGTGAAATAGCATATCTTTGGAGCAAGGACCGCCATCCCGTTTGTAGATTTGATTACATTCTTATTACATTTTCAATTCCACTTTCTCACTCTAATGTCCCAACTAAAACATGAAAAAGTGGAAAAGGTGATTTTACATGCTACTTCACATTCACAATTCAGCATCATCCTCTCAACCAAAGCGAGTCCGCATTTAAAGAGAAAGACGTTTCATTTACCCAAAATTCTCAGAAATCATCCGCTTGAAATTAAATGTCAAGTTTAGAGTTGAACTATAGATACTTTCTTTGCAGGTAACGGTTGGAAGCACCGAATTCCACAAATGCCGCATTTTAGAGAATGTCTCCAAGCTTAAAATCTCTTTCCCTTGATTTCCAGCCACGGAATTTGTAAAATCCATGCAGACTTGAGGTCATACGCCATAAACATAATTCCTGAGTGACCCTATCAAGATGGTACTTGAATTTTGAATCCAAGGTTCCAACTCACTCACGATAAGTTTTCCCCAACTGTATATACATTTGAAGAGCAGTTAAGTACATATATCTCTGACAAAATAAAATATTTTGAAAACTAGTACAAAGAACCAAGATATGCAAGACATAAGTATTTTGAATGTCAGCATTTCAGAATTTTTGTTAGCTTAATGAAAGAGTTTGATTAGCAAAATGGAAAGGAAATTGTCCCAACTTTCACTTTACGCAAATTATCACGAGAATTGGCTACCATAAACATTATTTTAAGAATTACATAAAGTCAAATGTTCAACTCAAATGCCCATGAATCATAAACGTTGCTAATTTCATTTTGAATAGAATTTTAAACATTGTTTGCCAGTCATTGATTGAATTATAGATTCTTGGCAGGCCACATCAATAACTCAACTATGAAATTAGTGGATTACGATAATACTTACTTAAGGATGGTGAGCAATAATGATTCATAAAGTATGAAAATCCTCTAAAAATTAGACTACTATGCCATGCAATTTGCAATAAGATTGAAAATTCTCCCTAAAATACTTATAAGGTATAATTTGATTGGCCAGCTACTTATAATGATTATATCATGGGATTAAGTGACAACCGGGGGCATTAGGATGAAATCCGCTTCTCATCTTTACACCAAACACGTTCTCCACTTAAAATCACCTTCGTTTGCATAGGAAGGAAATGAGTAAATTACCACTAGGTGTTGAGGGTCTATCATGATACGCCCGAGTGGAAGAGGAATATTGTAATAACGCTTAAATAACACTGGAAAACGTTGCTTTAACGTTTTGCAATATTGTGTTTTGGCCACAATAATTAAGTTATAATAACATTAATTTAATATTTTTAATGTTGATACGACGTTGGTA
>JAQIXN010000414.1:0-39983 GCA_034698145.1 Proisotoma minuta
ATAGTAGACGATATTTAATACAAGTGCAATCAATTTCAAGTTCAAGAACGTTTCATGAATAATGCATTCCAAAAGATTATTCTCTTATAAAATTGTGACAAACAAAAAACACGACCCCTTAAACGGGTTAAATAATTGACGCAAATACATTTTGTGGAATTTAAGTTTTTTTTTCTGGGATTTTCAATAGATGCAACATATATTAGAATACTTAATGTTAAGATGTAGTAATAGTAAGATGTGCATTAGAAATCAGAGAAATCTAGTCAATCTAGACGAGATTCTGCAAAAATCGAAAGTGGTTGTGGTAATTGTGGTTTGGTAAACGAGCTGAGAAACCAAGAGCAAAAGTTAAATTACAAAGTCATGAATTGACTAATTTCTTTTTACAAACAAACAATTTATTACAAATTAGCAACAAAAATAAAATAATATGGTAATACAAAATTGGGTTTATAAATACGCATAATATATATTTTTTTACATGCAAATGAAAAATGTAAAGCTTATTTTAGTATAAAAATACAAGTCTTTTTCGCAAGCAATTGTTTCACTGGTTCTTTTGACACTATTTTACTAAATAAATTAACTCATGAGCAACAGGAACCTAACCATTAAGATTTGCACTGAATAAGTCGCTCAAATTAAATATAATAAGCTGCATTAAATATGGCATTTTGTCTTAAATAATTTTCAATAATTTGATTGGACATTAAATAAAAGTCTACCAGTCAATTTGGATAGGCGAATCTCCTCCCGAGTACTCCTTTGCTGGATGCGGCTGCTTGTTGTTTTTATACTGGGCATAAGTTTTGAAAGCTCTCTCCCAAAATGATCCCTTGAATAATTTGTCTACAAATTTCTCCTTGTTTGCATGAACCGTTGAAGGCCAGTCTATTTTGCTATCTTCTTTTTGGCCCCATCCCCAGCCCCCGTCTTTTTTAGACTCTTCAGTCTTTTGATGATAGTAATCCAAAACACGCTCCCATGTCGAACCTTTTACGAGGGTTTCTAAAAGACCCTTTTTCCAACCCCAACCTTGTTCTTTTGGTGGCTCACTGAAAACAACACAATGTTGATTTAAATAAAAATTATTGCTAAAAAAATAATAATATTACATTGGAATAACAATTGGTTTTTTCCATCCCCATCCATGACCATGACCTCCCTTCTTTTTGCCCTTCTTCTTCTTCTTCTTCTTCTTTTTCTTCTTCTTCTTGCCCTTTCCTTTACCATGACCTTCGTCATCATCTTGAATCTCATCATCTCCTTTTTTCCTACTTGGAGTACTCTCGATATCAGATTCTGGTTCGTCATCATCCTCTATTTCATAATCACTTAAAATATCTTCATCTTCATTCTCTTCACTATAATCTCTTTGAGGTTGTTGTTGTTTCGGTGGATAAATAACATCCGAACTTTCTCCAGTAGTTGAAGCAAATAGTTGATCAATCATTGCTTTCTTTTGTTCTTCGTTAAGCGAGTCAAAGAAATTTGTGGGTCGTTCATCGTCTTGTTCATCTTCTTCTTCACTTTCTCCACTTTCTTCTTGTTTGATTTTACCAACAACTTTTTTGGATTTTTTATTAACTTTCACTTCCTTTTGAAGAAAGTCTCGTTCGTCGTCATCTGAATTTTGCTGGCCGTAAAATGCTTGCGGCAACTCTTGTATATCCTCATCTTCTTCTTCGTCAGAGTTCTCTGCAGAATCCGCATCCTTGTCCTTTTTATTATTGTTTGCATGAAACTTTTGATATAGTTTCCATTCTTGTTGAAGACTTGTCCATGGCGTGGCTTGTTCACTAGGAACTGTTTCTGGTACTACAACTTTTGCTTCTGGTTTTGCAAATACTGTAGCCACTTCTGCATACTCGTCTTTTACACTTCCTCCGTCAACTTCTTTGGCTGGTTCTTCTGGGATCCAAACATTTGCAGCACTTGATTCTGAAAATAGTTATTTTAAAGCATAAAACCATATTTGGATATTATTATAATAATGTGTTGGTTTTACCTGATAATGCGAAAGCAAGTCCAAGTAAAGGAATTTTTGTTATAAAATTATTTCTTCCCAAACTATCCGTGGCTGCGGAAAATGGTAAACCAGAAACTAAAATTGCACATAAGAGCGGCGGAAATAACAACCGCATTTTGAAGAACAAAATATAATTAGGCCCTATATTTAAAACTACGTTTTTTTCTGGCTGAGTGACAGCCCTTTTTAGTTGTTCCTCATAGAAAGACAGGGCACAACTGGGGTTGACCAAGTTATACGATTTTGACCACACAAACATTAGTTAACTCGTTGTGGATGATCTGAGTTGACCTTAGGCAGTCAGAGACCAGTATTTTGTGATGAACTTGAAGAGTCAATTAAGAGAAAGTGAAACTGGTCAGCAATTATTATGTATTACAAGATCAATACCAATACGGCAAAGGAAATCTGCCATTATTAAGCACTTTTCATTTAAAATATTCAAGTGGGTGGACGTTTCAGATGAACTCGTCTACATACATTTAACAAATTCCATAATTTATACAGAAATAATTTATCATCATCAGTTTCTAATCATGATGACCAACTAACTGCAAACTGCATCCAATTAATAGGTCATTTTCAGATAATGTGCTAATATGTTGCCAAATTTCTAGAAATTAAAATTACGATGCTTTTATTTGCAGAATTAAAAAAAAATGCCATCAAATAAATCTTTATGAACAAAATGCATATTGTGAAGCTTGGCTTGCTTGAGATTTGAGAATTGGACAATGATGCTTGTAATCCAACCTTATTTGAATCCAAGCTCGAAAGTTAAATTGAAACAGACTCAATCAATTTGGTAAGTTTTCAAAGTTAGTTTTATAAAATTGATTGTAATGATTAAGTTGTCAATGATGGATTAATTATTTATTTTGATTATTTTAATGATGTAAAAACTTTGTTCGTCACTACCTCTGAGACTTGATATTAATAAACAATAAAATTAGTTAGAATTTTTAACCATACCCTTTGAAATCAATAAATTAAACGTTATATATTTTCAGATGCTGACCTGCTCAAAAGACGACCTCTAAAAATTATTAACGGTAAGTGTTTCAGTATTTTAACCTTAATTTGAAAAGATCCATGATGCATATCACTGTAATATTTTTGACAATATGAATGATTTTACAACAAAGTTCGTCACTACCTCTGAGATCTTAATTATAACATATTAAATATTACATAAATATCAGCTGTATATAAATATCAATTAAATTAATTTGATTTCAGTGTTCAATAGTGAGAATATAATGAACAATCTGTCAAATCCGGACAATGGTTTGCCAGCGGTGGTAAGATCATATTTATCTTAAAATAAGTATTATAAAAACTGCATATATTATAAAGTGAATAAAGTGTAACTTGATTTTTTTTTCAGGCGTTGCGAACTATATTTGAGTTTTTAGACCATCGTAGTTTGAAGAATTGTCGCTTCGTTTCTCCCAGTTGGAAAGAAGAAGCCACAGATTATTTAAAAAAGAAGTCCATTTGTATTCCTCAATTGTACTCCAAAAAAGACGACATTAATCAAGAACTTTCTCCAATAGAAAGATACCACACATTCTTCCAGGACAATGTAAACATTGAAAAACTTTCTACAAGTATTCAAATAACAGAAGCATTCTATAATGAAACGAATGACAATTACGACATGGTCTACTTACCGTTACAATTTGTAAACTATGAGTTGGTGGACACCTGGTTGGAAAAGAATGGAAATACTATTAAAGGTGTGCGTCTAAAGTTGGCAAAAGATAAGGTTTCGCAGTATTTGAAAACTTGGACTGATCTATGTGGTTCTTTGGAAGAAGTGGAGATTCGAGCATCAGGGACATTGTGGGAGTATTCCAGTCCTACTTCAAATCCATTTTTATCACACTGCCCAAACATTTCTAAATTGATTTTAAGTGATAAATGGGATGATGATCCAAGTAGAGGATTCTTTTTTCACACTTCTCGTGTACGCCAGCAAAATTTTCAATTTGTTGAACAACTTTTTCAAGCACTTCCAAATGTCAAGACAGTAATTGCTTCAATTACCGAAGCATCTTTCTCGCTTGCAGTTGCTCAAGCTCTTCAAAAATATGGAAAATCAGTCAAACATTTAATATGGAGAGTAGTTTTATATGAAAGTTCTTTAAATGAATTTACACGTAAATCTGTCATGCAACTAACCACATTACATCTTGATTGTTCGTTGTTTCCATTCTCCTCATTTCCAACAAAATTACAAACGTTTTTGGAAAAACACAGCAAAACTTTAAAGGTGCTAAAATTTAAAGGAGTCGTCGTTGAGCGATGGAATGATGAAAACAGATACGGTTACGATGAATCGGACGAAGAAGATGATCAAAGAGAAGAATATTTGCCATACGTTCGTCTTCGGGTTCCAAGATTAGAAAATTTGAAAGTTTTGGAAATTCAAAATATTTTTCACCTTCGCATTCCTGAAAATCTATTCCAGTTTTTATCTCAATTTCCTAATCTCAGAAAATTAGCTATAACCAATGTTGCTTATGCATCAGACGTCAGGCCTCAACGCCCAGATGAAGTGCTATTACTTTTGCTTCGTCCAATAAACTCAAATGATCTCTTAGACCAAACTCATCTCAAACTTGAAGAACTGACGGTGGATGGTGAAATAGTTGATAGCGGTGTAGTAATAAATATTGCAAACGGCTTCCCAAATTTGAAGACTCTGAGTTTGAATATTGGTTCTGATGGCTCAGACACGGCTTTCAAAGAGCTGTTTTCAAAAGCATTACCGTGAGTAGATTTATAGATTAAAAATTTGACGTTATTATGATTTATTAAATTATCTATCTATTAATGTTTGTCTTTTTAGATGTCTGAAAGGTCTTCAGAAACTTAAACTCACAATTCGTCTAGTATTAGACATGGCGTGGTGCGCATCAATATTAACAATTTCTCTTCCTCAGTTAAATGGTATAATTCATACCGTATGAATCATTGAGTGAAAACATTTTCCTTATTATAATCAAAAAAATCTCTTGTTGCTTTTCAGAATTGACACATCTTTCATTGGAATTTGTAAGCAGCGAGTACTTGAAGCAACCATTCCAGCTAACGGAACAAACTATTGTAAATGGGTTTTGCAGTGCACCAAAATTAAAATGGCTGGAATTGATCAACTTTTCAGTGAGTTTACTTTCTCCATTTTGAAACTAAACAAGCTATTATTATTGATTTTTCTTCTAGTTTTCCGTTATCGAAAGAGATACAATTGTTCGTCTTTTAAAAGAAAGGATGGCTTGCGTAAAATATTCAAAATGCTTCTTGTATTCGCCTCCTTTTGATGCCTTCTATTCTCCCTATGAAGAATCGTGTGTACCAAAGTTTCTACAAATCTGAAAAAAACATTGTGATCTCTTATCTCTTATATATCGTTATTTGTAGACTAATTAAAAACATGTTTGTCAAAAAATATTTATGCATCTCTCAAACTTTCACCATGACGTGGAATCCCAATTCGCAATACAGCTTTGTCTTGCATTCCATTACAAGGTTCGTGTTTATAAAACTAACATATTTAATTGCTACCAAGTACTATATCAGGATGGGTGAATCGGAAGTCATAAGTTCTAGGCGTGCCTACAAAAAAGCTGTGGAACAAGAAAGACTTTTCAGACGATCAGACTTGATTCATAAAGAATTAATGGTAACCTCTCACCATTCAGCGAAAATCATATAATTAATTTACTTTTAGGAAGACTTTCGATTTATGGAAGCAGCTAGAATGCATTCTGGAGAATATGAAGCTGCAAATCTCAACACAGGGCATTTACAACGTAAATTAGATTATAACATTGGGTTATTTGAAAGTTTTTTTAATGTTTTGTTTTGCATAGCTCGTAGTCGGTTCAAAGAGTTGATGATCACTAACCCTCATGGACTTATTAATTTTGCTGCATATTCTCACCAACTAAATACAGAAGTAAATTTTTAAAATATGCATACAACATCAAAGAGAAAAAACCATTTATTGAGCAAAGAACTAATCTTTGGTATGTACAGCAGAAGGATGAAAAACGAGTGGTTGAGGCTGACATGAGATCACTTCGTTTTGGCACTCGGATGGCGAATTATCCACCAATGGATATTTTTGCTCACTGGCTTTTGAATACCTACTTTTTTACAATACTGATGGTTATTGTCATTCTTCTCAACTCCATTCTAATTGCAATAGATATGGAACTGGATCAGGATTCAAAGACTATAGATTTGAAAAGAGCTTTAGAGGACTTGGACTTTTTCTTTTTGATGCTGTTTGTATCTGAAATTATTTTGAAATGGATTGATGATTTTAGAGGCTTTTGGAAAGAAGGATGGAACATTTTTGATTTTTGCATTACTTCTGTTGTAAGACCATACATTGTTTACTTATATGGCTTTTCCAATTTATGATTTTTAAATGATTGCAGTCATTAATTGCTCCAATATTGAATCTTATATTTGACCAAGATTCATTCAAGGATAAGGAAGAAGATTTTGAAGGGCTTTTCCAAACTGTAAAATATTTAAGAATCATTCGAATATTCAGATCTTTGAACGTGGTCACAAGAATTCATAAAATCCGTCTCATTTGGGAAGCCGTTGTGAAAACTTTTCGAGAATTGGTATTTATCACACTACTCATGGCTATATTCTTTTACATCTTTGCCATCGTGGGAATTCATGTCTTTGAACGCTACACCCTTTCTCATGTGCCAAGACTGCAATATCGAGATGCTTTTCAGGTACCAAATGTTGATATTCAACATTAATAATTTCAATTATTATTTAAACTACAGAACTTGCAGAATGCATTTGTGACGCTTTTCCAACTATTTACGCTTGATCATTATCAAAATTTACTAGATGAAATGTCGAGCGTCATTGGAATGTTTATTCCTTGTGTTTACATTTTACTTTGGATCTTTCTAGGATCTTTTATTTTTATGAATATTTTCACAGGAGTAATGGGTACGCTGTGCAGAGAGTTGCAGGAAAACTAACATTTTCGTTTTTAATGGTCAATTTATAGTTAACAACTTTCAAAACATTCGCCTCAGTCTTTTAGAAGAGGAATCCAAAATTGAGCAGAATAAAAAATTGGCAATGGAGCTCAATGTATTTGGAGATGATGATGATGAAAAGAAAGTGGAAGATCCGCATTTGGGATGGGAAGAAGAAGTTTTCCACAACATGCAAATCATTTCTGCTCTTGACGATAATCTCTCTCCAACAATTTGGCCAAGGTTATATTAATTTAAGTTATGAATAAGTTGACGTTATTATATAAGGATGATATAATATACAATTGTTTTTTTCTGATTAGGGACACATTGTTCCAGTACTACGTTCTTTTAGAAGCACTGGCCAGTAATATGGAAGAGAAAAATTACATAATAAAGCTATTGGATAATTCTCTCTTAAAACATTTGGACCAATGAAACTTGTAAATAATTTGCTCCGAGTTGTATAGCAATCCAACAAAAATGCCAAACCTTACAATTTAAAAGTATATATAGTATTAAAAATCAGTAATATATACAGGACGAAACCTTATAAAAATATGTGACATGCAAACACTGTCAAAAGAGAAATTTGAAGCATTTTTTATAATCTAATGTTTATTTGTTATTGTGAAAAAGACATTGTGCTTAATTTTATTGCCAAATAAAGGTTATTGGCTACTAACATTTTTTTTCAATTTGTTTCTTAAAATTAATCACTTCCTCAAATACATAATAGAGAGAAAACATGGGACTTCCAACATCGGAAGAGAAAGTTCAGCTTGTACAGGTTAGAAAATTGAGATTTGATAAACTAAACTATTTTCATTTCTTTTACGCAAACAGTTTAAAGAACGTTTGTCTAATGTGCTTGGAAATGATCCCGATTTAAATTCAGACATGTATTTGATCCGTTGGATTCGAGCAAGAAATCATAATTTGGATTTGGCTGAGAAAATGATTCGAACTGTAAGTGTCTACTATTTAATATTTAAGAGTATCAATAACTGAAAATAAATATTTAACCAGTCATTAGAATGGAGAAAAGCTAACAATGTTGACGAAATTTTAAAACAAATGCCAGATTCCTATTTTACAACTGGATTTCCATACTTTTTAAACGGTACCGATAAAAAAAGTCAGCCTATTTTGTGCATTCCTGTTGGGGAATGGAATTTAAAGAAATGTATAGAAGACGGAAAAGTTGGAGAGTTCTCTAATTACACAAACCGACTTTTTGAACGAATTAATGAGACAATCAGAGTTTGTAACTCGAAAAATAATTCGCAAACAATGCCAGTAACACAGTTTACTCTAATTATGAATTTCTATAATTTCTCAATGATGCAGATGACAAGTTTACAAGCCATTCAAAGCATGCTTAGATTTGCTCTCGTATACGAATCCCATTATCCAGAAATTTTGGATAAAGCTTTCTTTATCAACACAAATGCAGTTTTTCAAGCTTTGTTTCTTATTATGAAACCACTTCTTGCTGAACGAACCTTGGGAAAAATTACCTGCTTTGGTATGAATAGAAAGGAATGGGAGCCAGTGATAAGAGAAGCAGTTGAAGAAACTCAAATCCCAACCCAATTTGGTGGATAATTTCTTATTTATTTTTTCAGTCCAGTTAAAACTCTGTCAAGCGTCATTTGTTCTAATTCTTTATGTACGTATGTATAAAATTATAAAAAGCAATAAATATTTATGCAGGAACAATAATAACAATAAAATTAATAAGCCACAATTAAACTGGTTAATCAATTGGTTCTAACATATGGTGATGAGGATGATGATAATCGGGAGGTGGTCTGGAGTTGTGATATTGGGGCGGACGTCTGTGGGCATCTCTCCTTGGATCATCTTCTTCAGCAGACTCTTCTTCACTTTCACTTGCTTCTTGTTTATTTTTATTTTGTTTTTTCAAATCTTTATAAATTTCTTCCCATGTGGTAGGTAATCCTAGAACATATCTGTTGTCATTGCCATTTGTTATCCCTGGTTTTGTTACACCATTGACAATGTCCGAGTAATGTGTTTGCAAATTTTGTCCTGGCCCGAAATCAACTCCTTCTCCAGTGTTTATGCTTTCCTTTGATGTCTCTCTGCTTTCGTCATCGTAATCATACTTTTCAGGTTTACTATTAGAAGGTCGTCTTTTCTCAGTTTTTTCGTCAAAAAATTCCTCTTCAAAATTTTCTTTTGCATTTTCCCATGTTTCTTTCCCTTCAAGATATATTGGCACTGCGACAATTTTTGGAGGGATTCGAAGAGGATGAAGAGGCATTGGAGTTGTTGTCACTTGTTTCTTTTTGGTTTTCAATTCCTTTTCATCATCATCTTCTTCATCATCTTCTTCTTCTTCGCTTTCCCTACTTCCGCTTTCATCATCTTGAGGCTTTTCTGGCCGGTTACGTCTTGGTGGAGGTCTTTTGTGTTTTTTTGGTCTTTTAGGAGGTGGACCAGGTGGAGGTCTTGATTCGTCATGAGGATGGATTTCATCTGGTTTCGGAGGATAAAACATGCTCGTAATTGTAGACAAAGTTCTCATTCCATGAGGGCTCAAAAATTTTCCCAAAATACCATTATTGGATGAAGTGGAATTATTTTTTGTATTTTCCTTCTTTTGTTTAGTTGATGGAAGTTGAGTTGGGGCTTTCTTATTGTTACTATTTTTATTATTGAGATTTTCGGGTTGTGCCGTTTGTTGTTCCGGCTTGCTTCTAGAAAATATTGGCAAATGGATAGGAAAAGTTGGTCTTCTGAAAAACGGAGCTTTTGTTGTTTTGACTTGTTGATTTTTATTACTTTGCTGGGTTTGATCACTTTGATCTTTTTTCGGGATATTATCTTTTCTATCAGAGTTCTCATCTGAATCATCAACATTTGTTTCCAACTCACTATTATCATCATTTTGCGTTTCCTCGTCATCTTCCTCTTCCTCTGAGGTTGTGTTATCTTCCGCAGCGTCGTCTGTTGTCTCATCACTTTTCGAAGGTGGTAAATGAGGTGGGTTTTGGTAGATGTTGGCTTGGCTAGGAACATGAACATGATCGGGGATAAATTGATCTTTAATCGTTTCTTCGTAATCCAGTCCAGATTTTAATGATAAAAATTTCTCATCTGTTTGGCGTTTATGTCCTCGTTTTATTTTAGAATTTATTTGAGAATCTTCATCCTGGAATTGAGAATTTGTTGGATCGAGGAATTGAGAAGAAAACGGTTGGTTGACATTTTTTCTAAAACTTCCTACAATACCATGCAATGAAGGGATAGAAAAACGAATTTTATCTGGAATTCTAAATATTAATTTTGAGCTATGATGAGATGATTGAATTTGTTTAGATTCCACTTTGTCATTTTGATACTGGGTTTCTTCACCCGATTTCTCACTTGACTCGTCGTCATTCTCTTCTTCTTCGTCTTGTTCATCACTTGTAGATTCTTTGTTTTTGGGAGTTGTGGTCTTGGGTTTTAATGTAGTTTTTGGCGTAGTAGGCTTTGTAGTAGTAGTAGTTGGTGGTGGTCTTATTGTTGGACCTTCAGAATTCAAGTAAAAATTACCATACACAGAATAATCATCCCCAGGTCGATATTGTTTTGGTGGATCATCATTTTGTAAATACGGTTGATATTGATATGCTTGAGGTTGAACTGCAGCAAGAATATTCGTATTTTTTTCAACAGACACAGGGACTTTTGTTTTAGATTTGTTTGGGAAAGGTAAAGTAAACGATATGTCGTAAGATGATTGGAGATCAGAATCCAATGTCTCTCCATAAATTGTCGTTGATGGCTTTGGATGCTTATTTTTAGGTCTTGTGTATATCGTATAAGGAGCAATAGTGAATTTGGATGGTGGAATTGTTTGATCTTGAATTACATGATAAGATGGCAGCGTCGGTTCTGGTGATAAACTAATAATTTCATAAATAAACGGTTTTTGAGTCGTGCTAGAACTTAGGACATTTCCTGCCACTGCTGAAACAAGCTTCTGATGTTGGTTCATAACACTTGAGACAGCTAATTTTTGTAAATCAGTTGTTGCAGTAGTCGAATTTTTAATTTTTCCTTGACTTTCCAAAATCATTTTCTGAAGCTCATCAACGGTGAAAGGACACATGCTATTGTAAGCATCCCCTTGAGTATGGGTCATCATCATTGTTGGATCATTGGATGTGGTGGTAATTGTTGTGGTTGTTGTATAACTTGGGCGAAGCCAGCTAAGTAAACGACATTGACGAGGGCTTCGAAGTTTTGCAGCTATATCGGAAGATAATTGTAGTTTTTCAAAATCCGTCTCAGCCTAAAAATTAAAAGATTTTTTCTAAAAACTGGATTAAAAGGAAAATATTTCAAAATATTACGAACTTGGACAATTTGTTGTTGTTTCTTATTCAGAAATGCTGTTTTGTCAAATCTTGGATTTTTGTAACCCATAAATCCGGTTGGACTTGAAAAATTCATTTGATTGAGATTTCCCTGTCGTTTTTTAAACCCCATAAAATCGTCCCCTTCATTTACAATTTCTTCTAATGATTTTAAATCATACAAGTCCTCATCTATAGAAGGACTTGGTTGTCTTGAATTTTTGCGTGTTCCTGATCTCAAAGAAGGTTCAATTATTGATTCATCATCATCCTGTTCTTCTTCTTCCTCACTCTCCCCATCTTCTAAATCTTTGCTAGGAGTCTTTTTCTTCTTTTTCTTTGGCTTTTTTTCATCGTCATCATCCTTTATACTAAAATAAAAATGAAATTAGTAACAGATCATAAGGCGATTTCCTTCAAGCCACAAGACGTGTTAATTGTCTTGAAAATTACAAGTTGTAATCATAACACCAATAAATTCGATGACATCAGTAGTCGAGTTTTATGATTTTGTGGCATTTCATATCATGCGTAAAACACATAAGCCAACATATAGAACATACATAAAGAAACAATGCACAAACTCGGTTACAACTATTAGTTTGTTCACACAAAGTGAAACCTTAAACTTCAATAATGTTTCAAATTATGTATTTACGTTGGGATTCCCTACCGAGTAACAACATACATCAAGTTCGATATAAAAAGTAGACATTTCACTTTGTTGAAAAATGACTGATGAGAAGTTTTACATCCTTCTTTCATATTTATGTATACTCGAAAAGGAAATTACACTTGTGGCATGATCTGCATGACGGCAGATGATATAAGTACGGTTTTATAAAATTCTAGAAATTAATTCATTTGAAAACTTTATACATTTTTTTCAATTTAAAATGGATAACCAAATTTTTTTACCCATTAAATTTACGAGTGTAACAAGTAACACAAGATCGCTCTTAGCTCTGTTACTTCATGTCAATCACTGCATCATGCCAACTGTGAGACAAGTGTGTTGAAAAATCTTGCTTTCACTTCAAATTGACAAAAAAGTTGCATTTTTCTGATCATTAAAATTGCTGTATGATATATATGTATGTTACTTTACTTGTGCTTTGAATAATTAATCATGTATTTGTAGGTTAGGCTAATTTGGGTGTGATTAATAATTATTTAAAATAATAATTTATGGGAAAAGTAAAAGTGAGATAAAAGAATGCCGTATTCATAAGCTATTATTAAAAGAATTGCACTGGTTCCACATAATTCATATTTTCAAAAATATTTAAAAGTAGAACATATATGTACATAGCGTGCAACATGAATGACAAGGTGAGAATTTACAAATACATGGAATTTTTCTTGTATGTTATTAATTTGTAACGCTAATCATTATGCGGTTATAACTGAAAGTAAATTGTAACTTGCATGTCATGCAAAAAATACATGTACTAATAGCTTTCAATAAAATTGAATTTATAAACTTACGAGAAAACATCAAAAAAGCTTTTAACAAGATATGCATAATCGTTCATGCTTGACGACTTTGAAGATGGGGCAGTAGCAACTTCAACCCCACACAGGATTTTGGATAAACAAGCCTGTCTGTTGATCATCAATTCCTTGATGACTTTTGGGCTTCTTTTGATTACCATATCTAGCTGGGGAGACGATGACCTCATGTTGACACTCGTATCGGTGCATTGCACTGGAATAGAAATCAAAAGTTAGCATTCTTGAAAAACAGGAACAATTTGAATTTTTAATCTGATGGTCCATGCACGAGGTTAACAACCCAACCTTACACCTCCGGCTCCAAGCAAATATAATATTGGAGACGAGATTTAATTAAGAAAACAACTTGATAGGGTTTGCATGAAACTATGCGACGATGAGGTAATATTATTCGTCAATAAATTTCTTATGAAAATTATATTTTTGGGACAAACTTAATACACAAAAGTTAACAATTAATTGTACCTACCTGATGTAAACTGTAAAATGGTTATTATTGGAAAAAATAAAGTACTAAAACTAGTTGAGACAATTTGGAATTTAAAAATATTAGTGTCCCTTGTATCACATGTCAACGTTCCTTCAATTAAATGAGCTATAATAATTAACACACCCACAAACGGGAAATCAAGTCTCACTTTCATGATAACAACTTAAAATGAAAAACAATTTGTTGCAATTTATAATCTTATGTAACAACCATGTTACTTAGTATACTTTAGAACCGATGGTCTTTCACTGTTGTCTAAACTCAAACTGAATATGACTCTACATGTAAACTGGCTATTTGATAATCTTAAAAGTCCCTGGTCGGTAAAGAGATAAATTTCAACAAGGTAAACCCGACATTCAAATAATTCTAGCTTCTACAAGCGTGTGTCATGTAATGATTGAACAAGTGTACTAATGGGTAGTAATTTTCATTGTTTCTTCTATCAAACGAAAGTCATGTTATTAGCAATGGATAATTTTTCTCGACATTTTTGTAACAGTGTACCTGCACCTGCACCCTATCAACTCGCAACATTTGTTAGTACTTTTTTGTTCTGTTTTAGCAAATCTTAATGCAGATACACAAAGCCTCGTACGACCTATAAATTTTTTAATAAAAACTTGGTTTCAAATAACTAGCTGTTTAAACATTGGTGATAACATACATCTCTGTAGGCTGATTTTTGCTGTCATTTGTACAGCTCAACCTTTAACCGCATCCCTTTTCTGAGTTTGTTTAATCGAAACAGTTGTAAACTAATTTTTCAAAAAAATTAGTAGTTAAACTTGAAATGCATGTATTAACGCCGTAGTAAATCCAAATGTAACAACTGAAGGAGCCATAACCCTTCCTAACAATACACGAATTTCATTATCTTTTTGAATTCAAACCAGTATGTGAAATCAAAATTCAATCAATGCAATGATTAAATTTCTGTCTGTTTTTAAACTGGTGTGTGAGCATGAAATTAATACAATGCAAAAGT
Organism: Proisotoma minuta; assembly: GCA_034698145.1. Classification (NCBI taxonomy): domain Eukaryota; kingdom Metazoa; phylum Arthropoda; class Collembola; order Entomobryomorpha; family Isotomidae; genus Proisotoma; species Proisotoma minuta. Next base: position 14,423 of record JAQIXN010000414.1, read on the forward strand.
AACAGCAGTAAAAATGTGCATTACAAAGCGTTTAACGCAACATGTTTTGCATTTAAATAATATGAGCAAACATTGTTGTATGTACTTAAGTACATTGTAAGATCAGGGATGATAATGACGTTTCACATGTACATGTATAAAAACTTGGGCATAAATTTCTGTCAAAAGAACATGTTTTTCCAGTTTCAAAGTGCATTTTTAGATTTTCTTTAATAAAACAATGAGATCAAGCTCAAGTTCAGACATCCTTGTAATTTTTATTGATTTTTTTTGCGAACGCAAGTATAAAAATATCTTTTCGTGTAAATGTAAATAAATAAAATAATATTAAGTATATGCTATAAAGATAAATATCTGCTTAAAATGTTGGGCCATATCGTCTATAATTAGGAATCGGAGCATAAGGTCGCATCAGAGCATGTCCTGGGGCATGAACAAAATTAAGGCTGCCTCGAATTTCAGGTCTTGGTTTATACATCATTGGCATTGTATGTTGGGGTGGAGTCAGTGGTCTAGGTTTTAAAGGTTTCCCATTGTGATAATATTCTTCTGGGCGGGGTGCAGGGAAAGCACCAAAATAAGGACCTGTCGCAAAATTATATGGACGACGAACATTTTGTGGTGGTCTGTTTTGACTGACAATTACACGTTTTGGTTCCTCTTGCTCTTCTGATGACTTGAAGGTATCTTCCTGAACCTGCGGCTTTTTCCTTTTATTGTTGGATACTTTTTTAATTGAATTTGAAGAACTGCTTGCTGGTTTTGGTTTTGGTGGTGGGGATCGAATGGGTGGACCTGGATGAGGAATATGGGCGTCAAAATCATCTTGGTCAAAAAGTAAAACAGGACCTGAGCCTATTTGAGATGAGATTTTGTTAAACTCATTGTCAAAACTGTGTTGAGGGACGCCATAAACTTTAATCATTCCTTTTGGTAAGGATTTAGGGTTAGATTTCTTTTTCTTTTGAGTTTTAACGCGTTTGTACTTTTTAATTAATCCACGGTCTTCATTCTCTCCCTCATCTTCTCCAGATTGTTCTTCATCTTGGACAATGTTATTGCTTTCATCCGCTTCATCCTCATCTGCTTCTTCATCATCTTCATCTCCATCTTCTTCATCATCTTGGTCGTTTTCCCCACTCTCGTCCTCCTCTTCAATTTCTTTATCTTTCTGTTGTTTCTTTTCTTGAGTTAAGCTGACCAGTTTGGTATTAATCTTTTGAGGGTATTGAAGTTCATAAATGGGGTGCCTGATGTCTTCCAAAGGAAAACGATCTCCAACGCTAGGATTTTTCAGGTCTGTGTTGATATACGTGTTTGCTATGAGTGGACTGTTGTCAAGAAAGTGAGCATGTGGTCTTCCTCCCAAGTCATTTAGCACAACGAGACCTCCAGCAGTTGAATTTACGCCTTGTTTCAGAATTGCAATTTGTGATCCATTTTGTAAATTTGAGTTGAAATACCGAATGACCTCAGAAGTTAGTGGACATGTTGATAAAATCTGGGTAGCAACTCTGTTAAATTCCCGACATTGTTTAGGTTGACGGATTTTGGATGCAATTTTTTGAGCAAATTTTAGCTTTTGCGACTGGGATTTTGCCTGCATATAGTTAGAAAATTCATTTTTGTTATAATAGCAAATACATTTAATAAATGGAATTATAAATAAAACTAACATGCTGCATTCTTCTCAATTGTCGGTTGATATATTTCCCTTGTTTAAGTTTACCAAAAGAAATAGGCAAAGACCTCCGAGAACGTCTTTTTCGGTCTGTGTCTCCAATTACTTCTTCCAACGTAATTTTAGGAACCAAATTCTTAATTCCATCACTTTCCAGTGGATGAGTCCCAAAAATTTCAGTGACCGTTGCCCCAGTGGTAATTGAACTTACTGTTGAAATTGTACTCGTTGTAACTTCTTGCTCAAGATCGTCAGTTATGCTGGCAGTTACATTGACAGCATCACTCCTGGCATTATCTTCGTCACTTTCCTCCTCATTTTCTTGATTAGTCTCATCGTCGTTGGCTTCTTTAGGTTTGACCTTCTCTTTCGGATCATCAGAACTAGAAATTTTTATAAAAAGCTTTTATTAAAGGTAGCATATAGTTTAGAGATTATTTGATAATAATTGTAGCATTTGAAACAAATGATTTACAAAAGCGTTTTAGTTAACTACTTGATAAAATAGAAAGTAAAATCTGTGTCAGCAACTTAAAGTAAAACTGGTTTTCGTATGAATTTAAAAATTCACATCATGTGCAAAGACAGCTCTCGATCCATAAATAAAGAAGTCGACATGATTTTAAACTATGAGTATGATCAAATTTTGAACTTACAGATCAAAAATGTCAAAAAATGCTTTTACGAGCACACCGTAGTCGCTTAGAACAGCATTTGCTGGTCCTGTACTGTTTTTTGGAGGTGTTAAGGGGGAACATATAAGTTTAGCTAAACAATTGTCTTTGGATTCTTTGGTTAGTTCTTGTCTTAAAATATCACTTCGGAATGCTACAGAAGATTTGGCACTGATGATTGGTCTTTTCTGCTCTTTTTTAGTGATCACAGGCAATTTCCGAACTTGTTTCCATTCTCCACTTTTTAGTGATTCGGGCTTACTGAGTTCAACATCTGCATTGCAAAATGAAATTCATAGTTAATATTTGAATTCCAGCATTTTTTTTTTAAAATACCTCTGATAACTTGTTGTAATCGGTTGAAATTTTTAGGCTTTTCTTCAGAAACTGGTGACCTATGAGACGCGTTAGAACTGGAGACAAAAATGAACACGAGCACTCCAAAAAATACGGCCCAATTCCTCCACTTTACACCCATTTCTAGGTAATTTGTTTATGATTTTAAAACTTTAAGTTTTCAGATTGACGATTACTTTTTTTCTTGTTAGAAAACCCCCATGCTCTTTGTTTGAACTAAGATCGACGACAAGCTAAGATCACCACCGCAAGTGGTAAAATAAAAGTAAACCTCAATTAAAAAATCTGGTCAACCTTTCCTTTCAGTGAGTCAACTTATTAGCTAAAGGACAGGATTAAAGTCAATTTCAACTTGAAATTTTCAAGTAACCAACAAAAGTGCTATGATTTTGTTAAGATGCTTTTGAGATAATTCTGACAAGTTGCTTTAATATATTGGACACGACTAATCCTATTTAGCTTCACCACCACATTTAGATTTAATGAGTAAAAAGCACTTTAATTTGATGATGGCAAACTCGATTTTCTTTAATAAAATCAGGTAATTTGTTATTTCAAACTTTTGAAAAGTAGCTTGTAATATTTAATTCGGTTAGAGCCAAATAGTAATCCTGAATTAATCATCGTGATCTCTTTAATTCCACTCTGTAGTCTCGGCTGTGATAAAACACACTGACGACGAGACAAATTGAAAAGGTCAATGTCAAAACGAAAATACAATGCGTAAACCATTTTGATCGTAGATTGAGATTATAAATATAAAGAAATTTTTAACTAAGTAGGTGTCACAATTACAGTAATGAAAAGTTTTACACTATTTTTTCTCCTGACAGAGGAAGAGGAAATGCAATTTCTCACACATTTGTGACGAGCTATTAAATGTAAAAATAGTGATTGTATTTAATGTGTGAAAATCTCTAAGAGTGTGTATAAAACTGAAAGTTAATTCATTCAATTGATTTGATAAACCTGTTAATATTGTTTATTTCATCGACTATAAATAATATCGCAGTTTGCTTGCCTTTGTTTGATAATCAAAATTTTCTAGGCACATTTCGTTTATTTATTTATACTACTATATTCAGTCAGCCTTAATTATTGCAAATTAGAAAATAAATAAATTTTGAATTGTACATATAAAAATACATAAAAAATCATCCAGTGTTTGTCACGGGAGCTACGAATTTTGTATAAAGATGCTTAAAATAATCTGAGAAAATAGGAGAACTCATGACTGCTTGACTAATTTTGGATTCGGAAGAAGTTGACGCTGTTGACTCTGTTGTTGAAATTTCATCAGCAATTATTGGTGGTAATTGTTCTCTCTTTTTAGTTTTGTCTTTTGCTCCACGAGTTTCTTCAGAGCTATCTGCATGAAAATTATGACGATGAAATTGAAACGGTCCAGTATTGGGATTAGCAATTAAAATTGGATGAGGAGCTCTATACATTTGGTCTGCATTTTGTTGTCGTTGATTAACATTTTCATGACTTTTTAACTCTTCTTCTTGGCTGTGACTATCCAGTTCTAAATCCAAGACACTAAAATAAGGAGGATCCTTATGTTTAACTATCTGAATTCCAGATCTCAATTTGTTATTATCTTCTATTTCAGGTTCCATTAACATGTCTTCGGACTCATCGTGGAATGCTGCAATTGGAACTGGAGGCCGTCCTCTAATATTCATTCCATTTGGTCCTGGCTGAAAAAATACTCCAGGTGGCTCAATCTCATCGTCTTCCACTTTGACCGTTTTCAAGTCTGATGCAACTGATTTTGGACTTGTTCTCGGCGATGGAGGCTGACTTGTACTAGTAATTAATTGAAGGGGAGATCCAGGAAAAATATTTACTCTTTTTACAGGAGATTTATAAACGATTCGCCTCTTTGGTGGCTTAGTCGGTTCGGTTAATAAAGGCTCTTGAGTTGAAGCTGTAATTGGAGTTTCAGATGTTGGAATGAATAGCAAAATCGGAGGACCGATCGTTGTTGAATTTTGCTGCTTATTAAATTTTTTCCTCTTTTTCCTTCTCAAAACTTGGCGATCTACTGTGTACTTTGGTGGCTTTGGAGCAATAGTTTTCTTCGCTGGTGGTTTTTCAGTTGTTGTAGAGCTGATGGTGGTAAGATTGTCAACTTCAAGAGAGGAAGACGGTGGTGTGGTCGTGTTCAAAGAAGCAGGTGCAATAATAAAAATCGGAGCTTCGGAAATAGTGACAGGTAAAGGAAGTGGGTTTGCTGAAGATGCTGTTGTTGATTTTGTTGGTCTTTTTTTTCTTTTTGAACTATTTGTTTGTATGTCATCCTCCTCTTCAGTCTCATTATCGTTGTCATTATCATAATATTCTGGATCTTCTATCGAAGCTGATTTGCTATTACTGCTTTCCTTTGCATTATCTTCGTGAATATCGATGTCATCAGCAATGTCATCTTCCTCTTCGTCGGTATCACCAAAGCCACCACCACCACCTCCCCCAAAGTTTGAGATCGGAGGACCTTCTGCATAACCCAATGAAGAGTCCGATATCACTGAATGTGGATCCCCATCTAATGGATCTTTCTCTGAAAATCCAATGTGAACAAATGGCGTCTCTGAAATTGCGCTTTGTGCATGTGCAAGAACATCAACAAATTCTTTTATTTTGTCCCAAACTGATTCCGCTGGGGCAGCAGTTTGATGAACTTGGTGATGATATTGCTGACTCCAACCTCCCTTTTTCCCTTTAGACTTTTTCCCTTTCGATTTTTTAGATTTCTTCTTCTTTTTCTTCTATTAACAATAAGATGTTTACTTTGCTTTGTATATTTGTATATTTGCATTACGAATTTACGCCATCCCACTGACTTACTTTTTTCTTCTTTTTCTGAAAAGCAAGTATTGATTAGAATTAGAAACTTTCAGTCCAAGAAACGCGGCCTCTTATGACCGCTTATGACCTAATTCATCTACAACCTCCACCATTTCTAAAAAGCTAAACAGATTTGATACCCATCTTAGAACTAAGTTAGAACTTGTCAAAGCTATAATAAATCACCTTTTTGTCCTTCTTCTTTTTCTTTCCCTTTTTCTTTTTCTTCTTCTTCTTTTTGCACTAAATCACGGCAATATTTATTTAATTTCTTTCTAAATTTAAATTTTACTTGCCTTCTTCTTCTTTTTCTTCTTTTTCTTGCCCTTATCTTCGCCTGTATGTTCTTCAGTATCGTCGTCTTCTTCACCTTTTCCTTCCTCTACGTCATCTCTGCCTCTTTGGAGTATATCAAATGTCAACGGCTTTAATTTCTTTTTTGAAGGGGGTCTAAGATGCCTTTGTGTCAATGAATTTGTTCTGCTTGGCAGCTTTCGATGCTCTTCGTCTTCTAAAGGATGCGTCAATTCATACCGAGTCTCAATATCTTTTGATGCCGGCTTCATTCCCATAAAATTCATAACAGTTTCAAAGAAATCAAATGAAGCATGATTTGGGGATGATGGGTGTTTGGAAATTTTGGAATTTGGGTGATTAATTGAAATTAAATCAGCAGGGTATTTTGGAATTTGTTTATTTTTCTTTGAACGTTTCATTACAGACTTGCTTGAATTAAAATCTCCAAAATCACTTCGCCCTGAGTAAGAAAATTCACCATCGTCTTCCTCTTCTTCTGAAGACTCGTGGTTCAAATCATCATCTGCAAAATGAGTTGGACGAAGGGGCCGTGTTGGTGGAAGCTTTCTCCGATTTTGGTATTTTAATCGGTGTTGATTATGATTTGATTTCTTTGTTTTGGCAATTTTCTTGACCGGTGGATCATTAGTTCCATTACTTTCACCTTCAAACTCATCAAAAGAGACGACCTTATTTTTAGCAATCTTTGATACAGTTCTAAACTCGGCAGCTACTGGTTTAGTAGTGGGTATACGAATCTCTTCAATAATATCAATTGGTTTTCTGTCTGCAGAAATAGAAACTTGGTTCGTGGGTAGCAAAGCATTTGTTAATGCAGAAATAGCATTCTTTTCTTTTTGAGACATTTCATCTGGGCCTTTAGCAGCAGGAATTGGCTGAAATGATAACTGAATTGTTGTTTTAGACTTGGATGATTCTTCTGCTTTCTCTTCTTCATCATCTTCAATTTCCTCAAACTTCTTTTCTGCATGTGACTGTATTTCTTCATCTGTCTCAACTTTCTGAGGTATCCAAACTTGATTTATTTGCCCTTTTCGAAGGTCTTCGGTTTCGTCATTGTTTTCCTTTGAGTCTGTTTCAGTATCATCAGTCTCTTCATCAGATTCCGAATTATTATTATCTTCGTCATCTTCCCTTGCAACTGCTTTGTCATTGTTTTCAGCGTTATCTTCGTGATCCTCATCAAAAAGTGGTTCCGAAAGTGGTGCAGAAGTTGCGATTAAAATGTTGGGAGGAGATTTTGTAGTTTGTACAGTTATATTTAAAGTCTCTCCGGTGTTGCTTTCTCCTTCTTCCAAACTTTTACTTTCATCATCATCTTCATCATCATCCTGCTCTTGTTCTTCTTCAGATTCTTCTTCACTTTGAGCTATATCGCTGGTGACACCTAATATTCCTTTCAAGCTAAAATCCCCAATGTCATCTTCCTGAGACGAATTAACAATAGCTTCTTCGGATGAAGTTGAAGCCACTTTGGATATGTCAGACAAAAGTGTTACATTGTTCATTTGAGCCAAACCTTTTAAAGTTTCTTGTAGAGATTTTACATAAAGTTTAAGTTCTTCGCTTGATTTTGAGATGGATTCATCGTCTTCTCCATCCGTTTGCTTGAGATTTAGTTTGTGTTCGATATCATCATTCTGCAAAGCTGCATTTGCAACTGCCCAATAAGGATTAACTGTTGCCTCTATTTGACTGGCTGATTTTTCAATTGGCTGGCCACTGGATTCAGATTCATTAAAACTGACAACTCCGTACAAAAAGTCTAAAAGCTGTTCTTCCCCAGGGGTTCTTACAGAAATGGTTGGAAGCTCAGTGGTCGTGGTAGTAGTCGTAGGTGGTTTGGTTGTTGGGGGCATGTACATGTAGGGATGAGGAGGGTAAGGATACCTTGGATCAGATGACCCTGGCTGAAGTTGTGGCCAAGGGGCAAGTGGAGCAGAAGTTGGATGAACGGATAATGACGTTTTATTGTTCCCCACAACTGGATTGACAATGGCAGGATTAGGATATTGTGGTGGAAATTGCATTGGCATTTGCATTTGGTAATTAGGATAACCTCCCTTTAAAAATAATTATATTTGTATATATAAAAATCTTGAAGCAAACGCATTCTTACGTTATATGGCATCCCATTTTGATTTAGATGCAAAACAATTTCCACTTTACTCCCTCCGCCGTTTGGGTCAGATACTGCCTTAATTTGTCCATCCTGAGCTCCGGTTGCAGTCTAAAATTGTAAATTAAAAATCAGTTAAATAACTGTATTAAATTATTGAAAGCTTTTTCATTGATTACAATGGTAGTTGTAGTTTTTGAAGCAGAAGTATGAACTTGTCCTTGACCACTCAACATTTTTTTGAGGTTTCCGATAATTTCATTCATTTGAATATCATCAAAGGGACATCGGTCACCAAACGTGCGACATTGTCTCCTTGTTCCAAAAGTTCTTCCAGTCCTGGCAGCATCAGCCATTTTTCTGGCAAGTCTCAAGGTCTGTGGAGCAAGATGAAATATTTATTTTTGAAGTACTTTTAAAAAAATGCGTTCATAAATATACAGATTTGGGTGGTAGAAGTAATGGAATTGGTTTTTCCTTGATCTTGTTCTCGTCCTCTATTGTTCCGTTGCTAGAATCTGTGCGAGCATTCCGTTTCATGAGAATATCATTGGGCATCTCATCTTTATACTGTCTCCGCTTTTCCTCCAATGCCACATACTTTAAAATTTGGGGATCTTCTTGAGCCAAAACATCGTCCGCTAAGAAACCCCAGTCTTTATATTTGTCTCCACCTTCATCTCCACTTAGTTTCACCTCTTCTTCAGACTTTGATTGGGAACTGTCCGAATCCTCATTGTCTTTTTTTGTGTAAGGTTTTTTCCCTTGACCTTTTCCCCATTTTTTCTTTGCACTCGATTTTTCTTTTTGGGGGGTCTCGTCATCATCATCTCTAAAATTAGATAATTGGTTGAACATTAAAACTATTTGTCTCAAAATATCTCAAAATGCCCATTTACAAGCTTTATAGAAAACTTACACCATTAATTCTTCCATTAAATATACATAATCATTAAATAGTCCTGTTTTTGTGGTTGGTTCTTTTGCTCCGAGCCCACATAATACTTTGGCAAAACAATTTTGTCGATTTAATGATCCCAAAAATAGTCTTGCACGATTTAGTGCAGATTCTGGGACTTTGGCCCGCTGCTTTCTCTTTGAGCGACCTTTTGGCAGCTTTGTTAGCTTTCTTTGATAAGAAATCGGTTCAGATGTGTTTAATGATGAGATATTTAAATAATGGGCTGGTTCATTTGGTATTGGAATTATAGATGAAATGACGTATTGTAAATTTACTGCTGAAAATTAAGCAAATTTTTTTAATTTGTACATCACGTATGCATTATAATGCTTACCACCGTATACAAATATCAAACTTGTATGTTCCAAATTTTCAAAAAGTCTTAAAGAACACTCCACTAAACTTAGCAAACCAACCAACAATGAGATCCAAACAAATGGCTGGTTTGCCCGTTTTGGAAATTTTAACCGCATACTTGCGATATGTAAGACTTGCCTCTGGCCAAATGTCGGCTCAGAGCAAGTTAATCGCAAATATTTATCATCAGTATTCACTATTGTTGGCGTTTGACTGGACCAGTCAATCAATATATTTTATGAATGACAAAATTGACAAACTCTTCCTGAACAATGAGAGAGATTTCTAGGTTAACTATATTAGATCTCGTCCCCTAAAAAATAAATTACTTTGCCTGCAGTGAAGCAGGGACTCTAATGGCTGAAATTTTTGAATTTTTGCTTTCTAGTTATCACAACCATATAGTAATTTAAACGTAATGGCAAATATATTTTCTAGTACTTGCTAGTTGTTTTACGTGATAAATATGAAATGCAAAAAAAAATGCTTTTAATTTCACTCTCATCTCATCGTCAAATTTGAACTTGAAAGAACATTAGCCAAAAAGTTGAAACGCAATTTGCCAAGACCTACTTTTGTATGAATGATGAGTATAAGTGACCAGTCTTACTTTGTCTCATCTGCCCAGTTTTAAGAATAAGTGAAAGTGGTTTGGTGACTACACAAACCTCGTTAAGATTTAAAATATTATAACTGTTGGTTTAATAGCATCTTATGCTTATGCTTAACTTTTGGTATTGGAATTTTATTTGAGTCATAAAAATCTCACAAAGTCAACCAAATCAATAATAAGAAAGCGAAAGTTTTATTTCTCCTAATGCTTTTTATGTTTGACTATCTCTTTTTTTCACGCACGTTTTTCCCTTTTGAAGATGGTGACGACTTTTTTGGTTTAGATGGGAGTGGCTGAAGTTTTTTGGTCGTAGTGGTCGAAGTGGTAGTGGGCTCGGAAGTTGTATGTTTTTGTATAGTTTTGATCGTTGTGGGTTCTTCAGTTGTTGTTGTTGTTGTTGTAGGCATCTGTTTTGTTGTCGTCGTAATTATCGTCGTTGGTTCTGGGCCCGCAGTAGTTGTAGCTATAATATTTACGTTTTAGATTACTAGTTCATTCAACAATGTTAATAATTCACCTTTGATGGATTGTTGAAAGCTACGGCCTTTTTGCAATTTAGAAATGGCAGGGGGAGTGGTAGAAAAGTCTTCTACATCTTCTGAAATCCTTTCTGTTGTTGTTCCAATGCAAATGTCTTTGTCTAGTTTATAATTTGCTTTGTAATTCTTTGGGCAGCACAACATTGGTCTAGAACACCGGTTGGTGTTTTTTGGGCAAAATTTTCCAAAGTCTGGAAGATCGTTTGGATTTCTTTTTTTCTAAATAACAAAATTTAAAAAAAAATCAAGTATTTAATAATGCCAAAACCATAAACTTACCGGCACATGAACATTTTCTTTGAAAGCTGATTTATGTAACCAATTTCCTTGAGGCGAGTATACTAACAATAAATAAACTCTTTTATATAAAAAAAAAACTAGAATATAGTGCAAAGTCTTTTACAGCAAACTATCATCAAAATTGGTCGTTTTTTACAGTTTTCTTGGGTGACCACTTTTCCACACCCAACTTTTTTTGTTGCTCTCCAGATAATTTGGATGAAATTGGTCGTGTTCCATTGGAAATAATTTGTTTTCCAGTCATAGTGAGTTATTTCTTTGTACCAATTACGCACGGGAAAACTTCCAGGCAAACTCATCAAATCTTGGCGAGACCCAATCTTGCCTTGCCTAAATCCAAGACTTTCACCTGAAAAATTGTTTACATACATAAATGTGAAATTTTGCTTTACATTTATTCATTAATTTGTAATGTTGTACAAACCATATTTGTGACTCTTTGCATTTAAACTATTTTGCAAAATAGGTTTTCCAGCTTCATAACTCTTTTTTCCAAGTTCGTTTGCCCATAGTTGAGCTTCGTATGCTAGCTTATTAATAATTAATAAAATTATAAATGCTAACTTGCCTTAAAAAGACAAATGAGTAACAGGAAAAAAAATACCTCAAAATCCAACTCGAGGTTTTTTGAACCGTGAAATTCTCTATGAAAGTTTTGTTATTTAAAAAAAAATCATAACAATTAATAAGACTAGTTTGAACAGAATTACCGAAGAACATTGAAAAATCTCACGGCTTCTTGAATCCATTCAATTTCAGGCGAATTAGGTAAACTCAAAAATTTTTCCTGTAAAATTCATGCAAATACAGAGATGTATTTTTTTCTTCTTTAAATCGTTCCTTCAATTTAGTGTACCTTAAAATTTTCGACTGTTTTTTGATTAGCTGGGACTACGTCAACTTGCCTTTTAAATGGTAACTTAATTCCATCCCCCAAATCACTAACAGGTAAAGATGGGATTGTATGCATTTCCTTATAATCAAAATTGTACTCTAAAGTCTCAATTTCCTCAATCTTGGCATGTCTCAAAAAATACGGAATGATAATTAGGATAACAATAATTATGATTACAACCACCGAAACTAAAACAGAATTCTTCACAAGGCCCATTGTTGCTCAATCAAACAATGTCCATAATTATCAAATAATTTTCAATTAAATCCAAACAGCCACTTTATTTTATGGACAATTCAACAATGGATTCTCATATTTTATGACCGGTTGTCGTAAATTATTATATGGTTAAAGTTTTTACCGTGCCATTTGACTATATGTTTTATTGTTTATAAAAATAAATTACAAAATAAATTATTAAAGAATCAATATTCACTTTTTATCCTCTTCCTCCTCTTCAGAGGAATTTTTGATCTCTTCGTTTGCTTCATATGAAGCTTGAGATTTGTGTTTGTTTTTCTGCACAGTGTACCTTTTCCTAGGTAAGTGTCCATTTGTGTGCAGAGATGCTACATTAATTTTCTTTTTTGGATTGTCCTCTTCATCCCAGTTTGGAACTTTGTTTGCAGATGTTGAAAATTTGTTGGCAATTGAATCAAATGTACTGAGAAGAAGACTAGTATTTTCCCTGTCTTCAGCTTCTTTTTGTCGCTGTGCATGTTTATCCATGTCCACTGCAGAGAGATACAAATCATCAAACACTTTGTCATTTAAAGGTTTTTTGGACTTTGATTTTTGAGGTTTATTATTCACTGCTTTCTGTTCTTGCTTGTCTAAAATCTCTTCTGAAGAAGTTAATTCTTTACTTTCCTCGTTTTCAACTTCCGGGGCCTTATTGATGTTATTATTATTATTATTTTTTCTGTTATTTTGATTATTAGGGACTTGTTGGGGATAACCTGGATCAATTACTAGAGGTGGTGGTGGACCTTGGTGATTAACAAGAATGCCATTATTTGCACCGAGGTTTGGTGACGGACGCCTTTGTTGTGGACGACCTCGATTAGCCTCTTTTTTATTTGGTTGTTGCTGGACTGATTCGAAATCTTGATCGTCTTCCTCCTCCTCTTCTTCAGAAGAGTCATCCTCTCGTCGTCCTTGTGACGATGATGGGTGACGTTTATTGTTTTTCCATGACTGAGAATCTACTTCTGAATAAGGCTGTTGTTGAGATGGTCTTGCATTGTATCCATTTTGTTGAGGGTAAGCGCTCCCATATGGATTAAATTGTTGTTGACCGTTTTCTGTTCCATAACCGTGTTGTTGAACGTTGCTTCCATATTGTTGTTGTTCATCAGATCCAGGATTTCCTCTAAACCATCCCATAATACTTTGAAAAATTGAGGGCTTAGAAGATTGATCTGCTGATTGTTGACTATTATAACCATAATAATTGGATACTGAGGGGCTTGCTTGCAATTGTCCATATGGTCCATTTTGGCCTGAATAAATTACTTCATCTTCAACATCTTCGGCTTCGTGCTTATTACGTTTTTTGTTGCGTTTCCCTTTCTTACGATGCCCGGATTGCTTTTTTTCATACGGATTAGTCCCTGGTGGTATCACACTAGCTCCTTTCCCATTATCAACGGTTTTAAGAACCTGATAAAACTTAGAATTTGATGGTGGCATAAATTCTTCTGCATCTGGCCTTTCTTCTGAGGAATCATCGCCTGTTTTCTTTTGTTTCTTTTGATTTTTGGGTTTATGGCTTTGTCTTTGAGCATTTTGAGATCTATCATAAGAAGGTCGTGCATTGGGGTAATGTGGATATGTATATTCTTGTTCATCCCTTGTGTACAGTTCTTGTTGTCCTCTGTTTTCCTCATCCGATTGTTCTTCTGATGATTGTTCACCACTTATTGTTCCAGGAATTGGTTGAGGATTTGATGCAACAGGTCGTTTGTCAATTTCACTAGATGGAATTTCTTGGTCACTATCATTTTCAACTTCATCAGCTTCAGCTTGTGGATGTTTAGAATGTTTTTTCAAAGAAACATCATTAAAATCGTTTGCTTCTCCTGATGCTCGATGACTGTAACGTTCGTCATTTTGTAATAAACGTTCTGCACTCACGCTCGAACTTTCATCTTCTTCAGAGGATCCAGATGGTTGAACTTGTTGTTGTTTTGGTTGATATTTTTTACTTTTCGGTCCAGTTGTTTTAGGAGCAGTGGATGGAAATGCTTTATCAAACATTTGAAACCCTTCATCGATTGCATCATCATCTTCATATTTGCTGTATTGTTGAGGTTGCTGTTGCCGGTCTATTACTTGATCGAGCAAAGAATATGTTTTTACTGGTTGACTTTCCCCATCAGCTTCGGCGTAATCCTCATCGCTGAAATCTGTCCTTGATTTTTTGTCTCTGTTTCCATCTTCTACTGAAATGTTTTCTTCGTAATTATTGACGACTTCCGCAGGTTGAAAATAAGTAGGTTTTATGGTAGTTTCTTCTGTCGTAGGGCTAGACGTGGTTGTTGTGGAAGAATAGGGCGTTGTGGTAAATTTGGTCGTACGTCTGCTTGGGAATGTGGGAGTAGATGGTGTAGGAAATAACTCGGGTTCAGAAGTTTCTACCGATTGGCTTTGATTAAAAATCCCAATAATTTGGTCATATGACATTTGACATTTCTTGAATAAATTTCTACATCTTCTAGGACTTCTTAAGGCTTGTCCAATTTCAGCAGAAATTTTTATTAATGCAGCCAAGTCATCTACCTATAAATTATTATTATTAATTTTTTGCATTCCAAAAATTTTCCAATTATCTTACGACATTAAGCTCTTTGGTTTTTCTTGCTACTAATTCTCTTTTTTCAATTTGAGCAGGAGTCAAAATTTTCTCCGTTTTTGTACCATTAGAATTTGCAGCATTTGACTTTTTCAAGAATTTTTTCAATTTGTTTATTTTCTTGTGCTTCTTTGCTAATAGAGCTTTATCATCCGTTTCATTTAATGATTTTCCACGTCTTAATCCAGAAAACCATGATAAAGGGTTAGTAATCAAAGGCTGATCTTTAGACTGCTGTGATTGATTGTCATGAAGTGGGACACGTTCATAAGATGATGGCTCTTCGCTGGATCCGGAATCATCATCATCGTCCTCAAAGGATCCCGAACCATTCAAATCTCTTTCGTTTACGGTAGCAGTGAATCTGTTGTATTTTAGTAATTAAATTATTAATCATTTTCATAACCCAAATATTCATCAATTGAAACCTGAATTGAAAAACTATCATAATATGAAGTAACATTAAACAAAAATCGGTCACTCATTCATTTTTGATACGCTCTATGTATCACGAAGATTAAGACTAGTTTCGGTAGCAAATAAATTAAATGTCTGCACTCATAAAATCACAGTTCTTTTATAAAATGTTGTGTAACTCGTTTCCGATGCAAAATAATAATAAAATAGAAATGTTAAGACTAGTTTGAGAAATTGTGACTATAATATGTTTCCAATATATAAAATTCGAAAATTACATTAATATTTTCTCTTACTTTTTAAGCCGAGACAAAATGAGGTAAAACTCTTTGTTTGTTTCATAAGTTGGTTCTTCAGTTATTGCATTGACTTCACAAAATGCTTTGGAAATGCACGGCTTAAGTTCAGTCATTTTGTATTTGGGTTTCGGAGAATATTTTTTGATCTTTTCTATCACAATTGGTTTTGGATATTTTGACTTCTTTGCCATTCCTTGCTTTTTCTGTAGCTGCTGAGGTTTATCTGTGCTGGAATCGTTTTCTACTAATTCTGATTGCACATTTTGTTTCTCTCTCGATATCGCAACTCCTTCGGAAACTGCATATATTAAAAATAATGTGATTAAATAAATATTAAATAAAATTGGCAAAAAAATCAGGAATTTTAATGCGTTCACTCACTTTGTACAAAAGCTAATATCAGAGCAAACAAGGTCAGGAAAATTAATATACACCTTGATGCCTTCATTTTATAAAAATGTGTGTTTTTGCGTGTATTAAACCTTAATGAGATCAACTTTAGAACTAATAAATTGTCCCAAAAAAACTTTATTAACAACAAGTCGTATATAAATATGTTAGGGCCATTTACAGCCCCAAGTTTTTCAAAGGACTGCGAACACTGCAAAAATTGGTCTCGTCTCGAGTTGTGAAGGACTGAAAAAAACAACACAAGTTGAGGTAAAGTAACCCAAACCAGTAAGAGTTAACCAAGCCAAGAAATCAAAATCATGGCACTGATGCTCATCCCAATAACGAGGTGAAGATGAAATGCCTCGTCTACAACAACTACTGTAATATGAAAAGTTATTTGATGTCAAGATTTTAAACTACAAAAAAATCAGGTAGTAAATAAGCGCATAGTCACATTTTTCAGTCCTTGAGCTTGAACTTGCGATTTTTACTTTGTTAATTGACAGACCATGCATTCGTTTGTTTAAAATATTTAGCACTGCAGAAAGTGAGGGAAGATCATATATGCATGTCCTCGTATGTCATCATTGTCACCCAGGACAGGGGCTAAGAAGATGGACGAAATTGCAACAAAGAAATATGTTTCATTAACACGTTAAAACTAAAACACAAAAGCATTTGAATGAATTGAGGACATGATAGCTTAAAGCGTAATAATTGCCGTGTGTGCATCATTAAAAAAATGAAACAGTGGATGCGTTGTCTTAACTTAAAAGTGACAGATTAATGGTGACAAATCATGTGAAACCCAAATCTAATTTTCCTTGCAAGATAAATCAGATTAATTTGACAAATGAAAGGCAAAGTTAATGAGATTTTTGTAGTTTATAGCAATATTGTTGCATTCATTTGTAGATGAAATGGTGCAAAATCAAATCGAGTAATAATTATGCTTTCTAAATTGATATTTTTTATTAAAATTTCTGGTTTATCAAAAAATAATACCCTTTAATAATCAATATAAATACCTAATTAAATAACCATAAATTTAAAACTGCTTTAATTTTCTGGGTCAGTCTTTGCCATCGAGTTGTGATAAAGATAAATGAGTGAAAAATGTAATGTTTTAATCATGTTGATTACAGTATTTAGAGATTGTCAAGCTCTGTAAAGGTGGGACAGGTTTTATCACATTTGTTTGTTACAATTTTAATATGTACGTTGAAATCAGAATTAAGGATCAGGAATGCCTGTTACAAAAATGCGTGACTAAAGGTGATATTTAAAGTAAATCATGAAAAGACTTTCGGCATATTTATGTAGTAGCACCGGATTGTGAGACTTTATAACTTTTATATTGAATGGCTTTAAATCTTTTAATCTTTCAACGATCGTAAAAAAATGCACTAATTAAGTTTAATTAATTGGTAGGTTTATTAATTAAGATGAAATGTAAGCCAAGTGGATTGAAAAATCAAATATTTTAAATGCATACAAACACATCACATAATTGCTCAATTTATTGACAAATTTTCCAAATCAGTTTCCAAAAATTTAATCCACATATTTGTATGTCAATATTCATTCAAGTACCTCTCTCTGACGCTTATGCTTTCCCAATTTGACGTCAAATAATGTTAATTACCTTATCAAGCCGGCTGAGAGATAAACCATGTCCATTGTCCCCTCATCTCGATGTCAAGATATTTATGATCAATCGGTTTGAGTCAAAATATGTCAAGGTATTTATTAATGAGTAAAATAATTACGAACCCCAAACTTGATTCGCTTTCCAACTCGTGACAATCGAGTGCATACCTGGAGAACATTATTTGGAATAAATATGAAATTTTTAGCCATTTTGGTAGCTACTTTGGCTGTTGCCGCAAGCCAGGTACAAAATTGGTTTAATTTTTGTATAGAGAAATTTGTCTAATCCTTTTTCATATAAATTAATTTAAATAGGAGCAAATCTGTCCACCTGGAGAAGATTTTTGGCCGTACCCCGATTGCTCGTGGTACTACGTTTGCGATAATGGAAATGCAATTCTTGTTCCGTGTCCTCTTGGCACATATTGGTCTCAAAGTCTCACTCGATGTGAGCATCCTGATCTAGTTCCAGAGTGTCCCGGTGGGACTAACGGCCCCGTTCCATCAACCACTCAGGGGCCAGAAACCACTCCAGAGGAAGAAACGCTAGCCCCAGAAACGACACAACCTCCTGCGACAACTCTGGCACCAGGAACAAGTCCAGCTATCACAACTCAAGCACCTGTCACTTCTGAGGAACCGGTCACGGAACCAGAAATCACTACTCAGGCAACTACTGTCGAAGACACACCTGAAACTGAAGGGCCACCACCAACAACAAATGCACCAGGATCAACAACGCGACTTCCTCCTGGTCAATGCCCTGCAACTGGAGTCCACAAAATTGCTCACCCAGGTACTTTATATTTTAATGTGATTTTAAAAATGTATTCTACATTTCATTCATATTTTTTCTATTATTCTCAGAACTTTGCAACGCGTATTACCTCTGCGTCAATGGAGAAAGAATAGAACCATATATGACTTGCGCGGATGGGCTATATTTTGACCCCTCAATTGAAGAATGCAATTTGGCTTCTGAAGTTGACTGTGAATATTCAACCACAGCTCCTCCAACAGAAGAAACAACCTTGCCTCCAAATGCATGCCCACCTGAAGGAACTCATTATGTTCCTTATCAAGGAAATTGTACCCTGTACATGTTGTGCATCGATGCATCCACGGCATCAATTTACAGATGCCCCACCCGATATCTTTTCGACACCCAATCCAGAACTTGCAAGCTAGAGAGTGAAGCAGTTTGCACCGTCACATTGTTTGATACCATTTTTGAAATTCATAGTCTCCATTTTGATGCCAAAGAGAAAGACGCCAGCTCTGAAGAAGAGACCAGTAACAATGTTTTCCAACAAGTGTATCAAAATTTATTTAAAATATAAATTAAAGGCGCAAATGTCACAAAACTATCATAATTTTTATAAAAGTTGAAATTAAAACGTATACAAATTCTTTATAATAATATACTATATTTTATTTAAAATGCATGCAATTTGTATGCGACGAGCAGAATCAGGTCATATAATAGCGACAAAATGTACTTGCAATTTACTGTCAACTTTCGCTTCTTATATCAGCAACATTTTGTTGAAAGACTCGTATCAATTTGTTAGCATGCAATTATTCAAATGTTGTAAATATGTAATCCTACATAATCCCAATGAAAGTATCACTTTCCATTTCCATTTAACAAGATTCTAGAAAGCTATTTTTTGGACATATTGCAACAATTAAAAGCAATATTCGCCATTTTTAATCTTCATAATAAACCATAATTGAAACAAAAATCATGGTTTTGCTAAATTAATGGCTAATTACAAAGGAAAGTTTTACACGATTACGCACTTTAATTTCTTCACGATTTATTAAAACAAATAACTGTTAGTACATAAAACTGTAAGTATTAAAAAATATATAAATATATAAATATTAAACTGTATACCTATTCAATTATAAATACTTCATTAGCCAGTCTAAATTATCCATGCATGTGAATTTGTCCGTAAATGGGTGGCATTGATAATGTGGATCCTAACGTTTGGACAGGACCCCCAGAGTACACGCCTTGTCTATTTAAAAATTGGCTGTAATTTATAAAATCCTTGTCGTGCTCAAACTCGTCAAGTTGAATCACGTCTGATGATTTTAACCCTCCAAGTTTAGTAGACGAAAACGTTTTGACCAATGCAGGTGCAGATTTTTTACTGCCTTTCCCTTTCTTGCTATTATCATTAAATTTAAGTTTAGGCTTTGACGTCGGAGAACTCTTCTTTTTTGGCGAGACAAAGGAATTTCCATATGTCTCACGTAAATAAGTGACCAATTTAGGACTTAATGGCTTTGTATAAAATGTATCTTTTGTAGGTCGGGGTCTTCTTAACAAAGGTTTTGGGGTTTTATTTTCCTTTACCACCCGCTTAGTTATTGGCGTTGTTTCAGTTTTCCATTTGTAAATTGGTGGGAGAGGTGCATAATATATGGGAGGGTTAATTTGCTGTGGCGTAACTGTGATTGTTGAAGGTCTCTTATTTGCTCCTTTATTGTTTCCACTGGTTTGCCCTGGCCGAGGCATTTTAACTGGTCGTGATTTGTTCTTCTTAATAATAACTTTATTGTTATTAATTTTGGCTGATGTTGTGTTTGAGATGAGACTTGTTCTCCCTGGGTCATCATCCTCGTCATCGTCGTCCCCTCCGCCTTCTGAGATTTCTTCCGAAGACGCCTCCCCCACTTCTTCCGATGACTCTTTCCCAACTTTTTCTTCTTCTGAAGAATCATCTGTTTCTTGATTGTTGTTTCCTGTAGGATTTCTATTGTTATTGCCTCCACCTGGTCGCCTATTTCCCCCAGTTCCTGGAAGTCTACCTCCTGGACTCCCCCCACCAGGTGTACCTGCACCAGGCGCACCCCCAGGGGCCGCAGGAACTCCAGCATTTGGAGTAGCAGCGTTAAGGGTTGCTTTTGGGTCAGCACTTTCGACTACCGTAGCATCTTGTGATCCCATTGGCATGATTGCCATCGTCATTCCGTTGTTGAGAATTTCTTCAGGGGATGGGGATGGCGTAGGAGGGCTAATGGGAATTTTAATCTCATTTGTTGATTCAAAACCAGAACCTGTGGCAGGGACAACTTGTGGCTGTTTAAAAATCATGGGTTTGAAATCAATTGCTACAACATCTCCTAATTGTGGAATGTTTTCATCCGCTGGAACAATCACAGGCTCTTTGTTATCCACCTCATCATCCTCCCCAGCAGGTTTTTTGCGTTCTTCGTCTTCCTCACTGCGTTCACCTTCATCAGACTGTTTTTCATTTAAAATCTCATTTGAGTCTCCATTTCCATTTTCTGCAGAATCATCTTCCTTTTCTTCATCTGAAGCCTCAACTTTATCGACATCTTCGTCGTCGACTTCCAACTTGGGCTTTAAAGTTGTTGTAGTTGTAGTAGGGGTTGTACTGTTGGGCGACGGAATTGAAGGTTGCTTCCAGTTTGCAATTGGGGGCGGAGGTGGGGGCAAATCCACAGTTTTAACATGTTCATCCTCATCGTCTTTGGCTGGGTCTGTTCCCAATGATGAAATTGTACCTTTCGAAAACATATTTTTAACGGATAGTAAATCCTTTTCTTCGTCACTTTCTAAATCTTCTTCTTTGCTTCCACTTGTATCTGCTTCCTCTTCAGAATCCTTGTCATCTTTGAATTTGTTTTTATTTGGTTTTGGTTGTTTGACTTTCTTTTTTGTAGGTCGTGGTTTCTTGGTTTTGAGAGTTGGTTTAATTTCGGCCACAGTAGGATTAGGATGATTCATGATAATTGGTTGATGTTTGTCCCTTTCTTCGCTACTTCTTGCCGGATCAGGTATCCTTTCTTTTTCAAAGTGTTCTTGTGGACGTTGACTGGGTGTAGATTGTTTTTCTTCTGATGATGTTTCTTTGCTTTCACTTCCAGATATATCTTGTATATAGGTAATTTTGGGGGGTGGTCTCTGCTCGTACGAATTGGTAGGGATTTTTTGTGGGGTTTTCTTTTTGCCAAACCATGATGAAAAGAACCCTCCACTACTTGCAGCAGTAGGCTTTGGAGATTGATGTGAAGATGAGGGAGCTTCTGTATTTGGTTGCTTGTGTGATCCTCCTTTGGAGAAGTAAGAATATTTAATGGGATGCAATTGCAAGGAGGGGTCCTTTTCTTCGTATTCATCTGAATCTTTTGGTTTCTCTCTAAAATGTTGGGATTGTTTTCTCTTCTTCTTGGTTCCATCTTCCTCTTCAGAACTTTCTTCGATTTCAGCTTCTTTTTTCCGTTGATCATCATCATTCTCATTCTCATCGCTCATTTCCTGTTGGGATGCGTCTTCTTCTTCAATTTTTTTGAATTCTAGCTTATTTTCAGGCCGATTTTTTAAAACATATTTATGTGGCATATTTTCATTCATATCCCTCTCCGTTTTATTTTTATGGCTATCCACCAATTCTTCAGAGCTAAAAGCACCCCCACCCTCTTCTTCCGAATCCTCTTTCGAATTCTCAACAGATTTTTCTTCTGATCCCTTAATCTCTTTTAATTTTGGAGATGGGACACTTTCCACAGACTCTGGTGATGCTTCTTTCGAATTTGCATGTTTTGTTGTTATTATACCTTGTAAATTTGCATTCTTGTATTTATGTCGAATTGTATATTTTCGTTTAGGCATTCCAATTTTTGTCTTGTCTTTGCGGTTTTTGGAAAGCTTTGACTTTGAAGTTTTCCGAAGAGGGTCATCGCTTTCCTCTTCTTCAGAGGAAGTATATCTTTTATTCTCCTCATCACTTTCTCCTTCATTTTCTTCTTTCTCGTTGGACTCGGGTTTTTCAGTTGTCAGTTTTAACACATCTTTAAATGTCAACGAAGGGTTGTCATATCCTACTTCATCATCCTGCATATCTTTCACGCCAAAGTAAGGCTTTGGTGGTCTCACTGTTGTTTTAATTTTATTACTAGGCTTTGGCCTTCGAGTTGTGGTGGTCGTAGCTGCCGTTGGTTTTTGTCCTTCCTTATTTGAAGGATCAAGAAGGTAAATGACGTTTGAAGACAAGGGGCTTGGTGTTGTACGTTTCGTGGTTGTTGGACGTCGTTTGGTTGCTTTTTTTGATGGTGGATGAGTTGGTTTGGGAGTTGTTTCAATCTCTTTGGGCCCATTGGAATTCACATACCAATTCTGTTGCGGAATTGGAATTTTTTCATGTTTATTTCCATCTCCAGTCCCAGTGACCATGTTTTTCATTTGATGAACGGTGTAAGGACACAGATTAAATGTAGATGTGCATTGTTCTTCATTTTCAGACGTTTTTCCAATTCGTGCTGCTAAATTCATTTGATGATCAAATTCCTCAGTCTAAGACAATAAATATAAAGAAATAATAATTATTTCAAGTTTGTTAAAAAAAACAGCAAAAATAAAATTAAAATTTTTCATACATCCCAAAACGCTTCAGATTTACGGGCATAAATTTCTGGGTCGAGTTTTGGTTTGTCTACACTTCTTCCAAATCTCACTAGACTTTTAATTCCAGAAAATAAGCTGGATAATTTTGAGGGTTTCTTTTTTTGTCCAATTTCGTAATCTGCAATCATTTCATCTAAAACCTGATCATCAACTTTTGGGTGTTTTAGTTTGCTTCTTATTTTAGCTTTAGTATCTTTCCAGAGCAAGGTAAGAAATTGAGGATCGTCCATTATTAATTGTTCTTCGGCCAAACGTTCAAATTTTAGAGCTTCTTTTCGTCGCTCACTTGAAGTTTTTCCTTCATCTGAATCTTCAGTTGACATTAGAGCGTCTTTTCCTTTCTGTTCTCCAGAGTCTTCTACATCATCCCTATAACAAAATGCATGATGAATATGAATACTTGATGAAAAATCCCAATTAAAAATAATCTCAATTTCCCCACCTCATTGCATATTTTATTAGGTACGCTAAATCGTTGATTGTTGTGGTATCATCGGTAGGTTTCTTTGAGTTCATTCCACAAAAGAATTTTGGAAGACACCCCATTGTTTGAAGAGCAGGGCCAAGAATACTAATCTGTTTCCCATTACGGTGATCGGCTGCCGTTTCTGGACTCTGAACTTGTTTTGAAAGCCTTCTAGAAAAATATCCAGAAAGATTCTCCTGATGACCCAAAATTGTAGCCCCGAATGCATATTGGACGTTGACTAAATCGTTTGTATGGACATTTCATAAATGCATTAAATACTTTATTATAATAATTGTAAGCGTTAGCGTTACCTGCTGTTAAAATGACTAGACTCGACCCTAAACCCAAATTGACCCTATTATCCGCTAAATTGTAACTGTTAACACTAATCACATTTTTAAAGATGAACAAAATAAAAAGTATTTTACAAGTTAGTGAAATTTGAGAGTGTTTAAAGTCCACACAATTTTTGAGAACTTTCATTCTCATTTGATGATAGATGCATTTAGGCTATTTCACTTTCCAATAAAAACGATTTTGTAAAAGCCCAGCTAAATTTGGATGAGGTCACCCGGTGACATCATTAATTAGCTATTTTATTTAACTACCGTTGTCGGTCAAGAGCGAGAGTTGATTTTTAATTGTAAGTTATTGACAACCACTTTTTCCATATACAAGATTCACCTTCACGATGAAACTGAAATGAATCCGTGCAAGTTGGTAATAATTGTGTTAAAGATTTCAAGTTTTCTTAAAAGAAAAATGCAGACATGATAAGGCGTAGCATAAAACATTTTTCTATTACTCACAATTTTAAATATAAAGATGTTCACAGGTTTTGATTTCATTGAGAAAATCATACTGAAATTATTAGTTGATGTACCTTTTCAAAGAAGTTAACATTGTTCATCAGCATTCAACTCAATTTGTAATTTCAAAATCTAGTACGCGACAATATAGGATATAATGCATATGTACAGGAAGTAGTATTTAAATAACAAGAAATTTCTTAAATAAATACTGCACTACTGACCGAGTAAGTAAAACTAGTTTCAACCTTGTATCAGAAATTCAGATTCTGAATAAACTTGATTAACAACATTTGCCTTTGTCTTATTCCTAGGATAAAATAAGTATGATAAAACTGATGAAAATTCAGACAATAATGTAATTTTAAATATTTTTCCCATGCATCAGGAGCATCCGTTTAATCAAGGAAGTGTGTATGCGATTCCATCAAAAAACCTCAGATAAATGCAGTTAATATATTATTGAGCAATGATGAGTATATATATTTTCAGAAATATAAGTAAACCTGTATTTTATAGGCATTCAAGAATCCCTGATCTATCTGAATTATTTGAAGGTCACACATTGAAATTGAATGTATAACATCTTTATGTTATCCCCACACTCGAAAAAGGATTTTAAAGAAAATTAGCTGTAAGTTAGACAAAGTAAAGTCATTTTGCACCATAATTTCGCATATACATAAAACGAATCCAGTTTTTTTCGACAGAGATTGACAAGTGGATTATTCAAGTTTGCAAATAATGGTTTATCTGGAAAACTAATGATGATTTTATTCATGCTTGCATGATATTTTTATTTTAACGACTTGAATTTAAAGGAATGTCTAAAGATCTGGAATTTTTGTTTAGTTTTCCTCTTGAAGTTGCTGTAAACTCAGTATGTTATTTTACAGTTTGATAATTCTTTTTCTAACTTTGGTGTACATTGCAAAAATTGTAAAATCAAAGCACAATGTTAAAAATTTACCTCCAGGTTGGTTTTTATTATATTTACAAAACATAAATGTGTTATAATTGGTGTACCCACTAATAAATACAGGGCCTATTCGATGGTGGATAATTGGAAATATTCCAGAGATGCAAATGGCAGATCGTAATTATCCACATGTAGCGTTAGCTAAAATGGCTAATAAGTATGGGGATATTATGAGCTTTGGATTCGGGGTGCATTATGCGGGTAAATAGTTGGGTACAATTACGTTTAAAACATGTTTATGATTTTGCAACATTATGCATTTATTTTGCATTCAAGTTATTGTCTCATCTTTTGATAAGATGAAAGAAATTTTCAAAACAAGTGAAGCCAACTACGCCAGATTTGACTTTCCCTACGTGCTAGAGAGAAGTTTTGGAAAGGAGCTTGGTTAGTTTATGAAATAAATACGTACGTAAACAAAACTCATTAAAATGTATAAAATGTTTCATATATAGGAATAATTTGGTCCAAGGGTCAAAATTGGAGCTTTATTCGAAACTATACGATAAATATAAACAAGTTAAAAAGTCTTAGGTTCGGTGGGGTAAAATATTTGATTTGACTCGCCGGCCTTTTATAAAGTG